>CAJNIZ010000477.1:8704-31860 GCA_905231905.1 Symbiodinium pilosum | reverse complement strand
AGTAGTAGTAGTACTAGTAGTAGTAACTACTGTTGTTGCTGTTGTTGTTTTTGATTGCGTCGAAACGACTGGTGAGCTGTTGCAACATCGCAATGATGCGATGTAGAACTGCGCAATGCAATGCTTGAAAGCATTCAGCATTTCGTGCTCAAGCATTCTCGATTGTACTTCTCAATGTCCGACGATCCCAGGCTTGATATGTTGGTTGGCGATCACTTCATGTTCAGCATGTCTAGCCTACTCATCGGCAGGCTTGTTACCACGATGAAAAGCGGCAACATTCTGAAGGCAGGTCGAGAATTCCCATCATTGTAGAAGGCTGTTCTCGTCGCAGGGCCGCAGGAAGATCTTTTTTTGTTTCATGGACGAACAACGGCACCTTGGGCCCTACGACCTCTACACGCTGGCCCAAGCCCCTGTGTAGGGTGAGCATATGACGCTAGCACGTTGGTACTCAGGCACTGTCGCAATTGAAGACCACGGACAACGCCGGCAAGCTCGATGCTCGCGTGGAGCTGTTGCCACTTGGAGGAAGCAGGAGTTTTAGCAGCATGACGTCCTCATTTACCTGTTTCTCAGGCGTGTGAAACGGATCGCCAAGGCCCAAAAGAAGCGTCCGCCCGAGCTTCCTGTATCTTGCGTGTAATAAGCACATGCTCTTGCGGCCGCCTGAACAAGGTCCAGCGTGACAGGGGCCGAAATGGGCGCAGAGACAGGCCTGTGTAGTTGTTCAAGTCTGTACACGTCCATGAGTCTAGCAAACGTGGCAGGTGAGGACGAGGATGTGGACTGATCCCATCAACCGCAGCGAGCGCAGCGCGGAAAACAGCCAGTGCGAGCCACACCTACTACTAGTAGTAGTAGTAGTAGTAGTAGGAGAAGAAGTAGTAGTAGTATAGTAGTAGTAGTAGTAGTAGTAGTATAGTAGTAGTAGTAGTAGTAGTAGTAGTAGTATAGGAGTAGTAGTATAGTAGTAGTAGTAGTAGTAGTAGTAGTACTAGTAGTAGTAGTAGTAGTAGGAGGAGGAGGAGGAGAGCAGCAGCAGCAGCAGCAGCAGCAGCAGCAGCAGCAGCAGCAGTTGTAGCAGCACTAGTAAGCTACATGGAAGCTTCAAAGCTCACACGTTGAAGCAATTGAGTGCTCAAGCAACTTTTGTTACTCCACATCTCGCGTGCTCAAGCAACTTTTGTTACTCCACATCTCGCGTCGTCCCTTCTGGTCTAAGCCTCAGAGACATGCTTCCAGCCGTAAGACCAGGTGTTCACAAGCGTGCTCCCACTGCGCATGCTTAGTTGCCAGTGCTTGAAATCGTCTGGCACTCAGGAAACATGGCCCGTGTGGAAATCGCGCGGCTCTCGGAGTATGTATGGTTCACCCGTCTGAGCGCTTTAGTCACTTTAGTCCCAATGCGTGAGGTGATCCGCGATGCTCTGAAGATGGCAAGCGAAGGCGCATCCGAAGAAGAGATCAAGCCGAAGGCCCGCGTAGTGCTTGTAACAATGCGCAGACCCTGATCCTGTCATGTTGCCGTCAGATGCGATTTCATTGGGGCGCATTCTCGCGCTGCGCCCACCTGGAGGGTGCTCCTGTTAATTCTGCGCTGCAGTGACGATGCTTTGCTGTGATTCGCAGGAACTGTATCGTGCGATGCGGCGCGAGCCTCTCCGTGTACGCCTCAGTGCTGTGGAAGCACGTGAGGAGGCGGAGCTTGTTGCTGGTCCTGCTCCAAAGTGTCTCCCTAGGTAAAGCCACATGACATCATAGCCAAGGCCCTGTGTGGCGCGGTGACAGCACCTACGAGCTGCGCCGTGTGCCCAAAGGCGCGACTTCCTCGTTAGATGCTTGTTATGGTGCAACGGTAGCCTGACTGAAGGCGACAATGATGTCTCCGTTGCGGAACACATTGGAGCCCATGCCAAGGCCCATAATTAGAGACCGTAACCGTAACCAGCTAGTTGTCTAGCGTTGTTTCCATCAGGGGAGTCCATGGCTGTCTTTCTCCAAGAACCTCACGGCATTCCACTTTGCCGTGGCCAGAGCCGACATCTCAGTTCGTGTTTGTGACTCAATAGCAAGTTTTAAATTGCTTTGCTGAGGCCCGTGTGGACGAGTGCCGGTGCTTGCTGGGCATCAAGCTCACAGACGTGGCTTGGCTCAGCCTTGCCGAGGACTCGTTGAAGAGTTGAAGAGCCCCTTGCAAGACAGGATGGACGTGCTCGCAAGGAGCCCGGCCTCACAGCTGAGGGGCACGTGCGCTGCTGAAAGAGCCTGGTCCTCTGTCGCGCAGTGCAGCACGGCAGTTACACAACCTTGCCGCCGGCAGCTCGGTGCCCCAACTTTCGTGGGCCAGCAGCGCTTCGCCGCATGCTCAGCTACTGGGGATTCCACAACACGTCCAAGCGTGCTATGGCAGGAGTTTGTCGTGACGGATGACGACTTGGCCTGGGACAAGGCATGGATGAAAAGCTGGGCGCCGCCCAGACACAGGCCCGAAATCATGGTCTGCTCCTTATGCAGTTGCTTGCAAGGAATACGCATATGCACACATCGAGGCCTTGGCTGCTGCGTGAACGCTTTCGCAGCAAAAAAACTTCTTCCGAAACAGAGCTATTCAGACTGCAGCGAGCGCAGCGCAGAAAAAATGACACAGATGCAGCGGTGTGGCAAGAGCAGTATTAGTAGTATTAGTAGTAGAAGACCGGCAGTGGGCATGAGTTCTTTGCAGGAGTCCAACTTCCCTTGCTAGCATCTTGTGCTCAAGTGCACAGCCTAAAAAGCCGCCGCGAGACCTCGTGACGCCCCCTTGCTTATTGTGCCTGCTGACACTGCTCGACCCTCAGAGTGCCTACACCACAGCTTGCTTTCACTCGGTTGGTTTATGTGATACTTCACCGTGGGGTTCTGAGGTCTTGGCGGCGCAGCGAAGAGGCAGCACGGGGCTTGAATGTGATCACAATCCAGCGGGGCGAAAATATCTAAAAGTCGCCTCAGTGCTAGGTCACAGGCACGGCAATTCTGTTGAGGAGCTTAGCGATTGCGCTTTCACCCAACATGAAACTGAGTATTTCGATGCGTGAGGATGGCGGCTCTCGTATTGAACTGCGACATTGCATGGGACAATGGCCTCGTGGTCTCCTTCTTCACGCTCGGCGGACGACGGCTTGGATGTGTACGATCTCATGCTGGCGGTGCGTCCTGAAGCCAGAAGAGCGGGGTTGTCTGGCGCAGCCGACTGTATGATCACAATTACGATTGCAGAGGTACGGCAGCCAGAAGAGCGGCTAGTCGCCGGGCCCATGTTGCTCGACATGGATCTGCCCATCCTAAACCCTAAACCCCCAGACTCTAGATCCCTGACCCTCTCAGCCCCTGAGCCTAAACCCTCTGATCCTTTTGGAGCCCCTAGAATTTGCTTTCAAGACCAGAAAACATGTCCTCCAAATCAGCTCCCGTTTAGGGTTTAAATTAGGGTTCCTGAAGCAGGAGCCCTAAACCCCAAACCCAAGAACCCACAAAGTTCTCTCCCTGGAAGTAAGTCTGAGTCCCTACCAAGGCAGCGGTCATTTTGAGAAGAGAATGCCGCTTTCTCTTTAGGGCTTTCTCAAAATGACCCCACTCCCTGAGAAGGGTCGACAAAACATCCTTGCAAGTCCTAAATTAAACCCTGAGGCCCTAGGGTCCCTCAGGCCCCCCCCCCCATTGGTTTGATTAGAGTTTAGCGGGCCCAGGGGTTCAGAGTTTAGGGGTTCATCCAGGTTCATCGACGAGATAGATGCCGTCTGCCCAAAGCGGGATGATGCCACTGAAGCAGAGCGAAGGACCCCACAATGTAGCATGGTGTTAGCTTCAGAGTTCACTGTTTACGTTTTAGGGTTAAAACACCCCAGGCTCCCGGGTGTAAGTAACATTTATCTTGTCTGGGTTCAGGTTCTAGTTCTTGGCCAATGTTGAGCAGGTTGCGAAGGGAGTGCCATGAGTAGTCACTTAGAAGCCATTGGTTTTAAGGTTTAAGCTTTAGGGTTTATGGTCCAAACCTCGGGGTGGTTCGAGCAGGGCCAACGCCGTTGTCGCTGTTGCTGCTGGTCTTGCCGCCGCTGATTCCGTAGGGGTCGCTCTTATAGTTGAGTATAGTCCCCAATAAGGAACCAATGTCCATTAAAGTGCGTAGGAAATATTGACTGTAGCTCGTATGATCCCTATATATAATCCCTAGATAATAGATTCCCTTGTTCCCTACTACCCCCCAGTAGTAAGATTATTTGAGCAGGGAATTGGGTCAAAGCATGCCTCATAGCTGCCCGTTGGCATGCAAGCGTGAGGCTCCCAAGAAGGACGCTAAAAGACTGCGGTCCTTCCTTTTACACGGTTGGCTTCTAAGGCTCCATGCTGTATTAAGGGGAGGGAAAGAAACCCAGAGGCCTGCAATCCCTCAACGCAAGAACCTTCAAGGTAAAAGGCATTTAAACATAGACCTCCAAACTTCCAAGCTCCAAGAAAACGTTCCATGATCCTTTAGAAGGCTCCCTTGTAACCCTTTCGATCCCTGCACATGCGCAGGTGCCTTCAGTCCCTAAACCTTAGCCCTAGCCCCAACACCTTCAAAAAGCACAAACCGTAAACTCTGAGGCCCTACATCACATAGGCCCTAAACCACCAACCCCTACAGACCTTGAACCCTAAATCAGCATGAGGATGGTTGCGGCGTTTCTCACTGCGCTGGACGGTCCCAAGGGTGGGGATGGCATTGTCGTGCTGGGTGCAGCTTGGCTCGCTATGCGACGAAGGTTTTTGGGGATTTATGGGGCGGGGGTACTAATTGAAGGTCCTAATGCATCCTCCCGAATAATTAGACCCCCTCGTATTAAGATATGGGTTCCGAGAATTTCGAAATTTGAAATCTGCTTCGAAGACTATCCTTGAAAGGGCAAAGACTAAAGTCAATAGTCAATAAGGCCCTGACGTCCATAAAATAACATTGCCTCTACACGCCAAGTAAGTAAGCCTTACCTGGACCCGTTTGGGGTTTGTACCCTGCAAAAATGTCAGGACAGAACCCCAAAAGGAAGGACATCCAGGGTGCAGGTAAGACCTGAGCCCTAAACCCTACACGCTAAGCCCTAAACTCTAAACCCCAAACTTTAAACCCTAATTTAACCCTAAACTCTAAACCTTGATAAAACCTAAAACTCTAAACCTTAAACCCAAAACTCTGAAACCGCAAAAGGCCACCAACCGGCCCGATGCCTTGGATCCCGCCATCCGTCGCGCCGGACGCCTGGAGCGGGAAATCGAGGCAATGGGGGACCAAGGAGATGAAAGAGTTAGAGTCTAAGGGATTGAGGGCTTGGGGTTGGGGATTTAGGGTTTAGGGTTTCGGGGTATTGGGCTTGGGGGTTAGGGTTCGGAGCTTGGAGTTCAGGCTTCAGGCTTGGGCGCTGACTCACGGGATGCGGGGTTGAAAGTAGGCGGTTGGGCTTCAGGTTTGAGCTGATTACAGGTGAAGATAATATTAATGGCAATTTTGGTAATGTAATAAACACAAGTAATAGTAGTAACAATAGTAATAAGAATAGACGTAGCAAGGGTAGCAGTAACAGTAGTAATGTCTTCCGTCTACATGATGGGTGTATAGGGGCACGGTTGAGACTCAAAATTTAGTGGTGCTGCATAAGGTGCTGCATGAGGATGCCATGGGAGGACTTGCTAGGGAAAGCCCAAGTTACTATCAGGTATCTCCTTGGGGCTTAGCTTGGACCTTAGACCCTTAAGCCTTTGGCATTCCCTTATACTCCTATTATAGGTACCTACGGGTTAACCCTTCGTAGGGGTCCTAAGTGCCACGTAAGTACTATCCTATAGTCTCTAGCAGTTTCCATTATAGATAGCACTCGTGTTTCGCAATGTAGTTCCTTAAGCCACTCGGAGGGTCAAGGAGACTTAGTAAGTAGGTTAAGAGCCCCTATAATCCATATAGTGACCCTGTACCCATGATTAACCTGCTTACTAAGTCTCCCTGAACCTCCAAGTAGAGGGGTGACAACGCCTAGTCATAGTTCCGCCCTGCTCCTCTTTCTAAACTCAAGGCTCAGACCCCAGACCCTGCAAGCCCTAAACCCAAAACCTAAGGGAAGATCCTAGGCGCATAGGGTACCGTGTGGGATCTATTTTGGGGGAGGGGGGACAAGGAGGGTAGCATTGGGCTTCATAATCAGATCCCAGCCGACACCATAAACTTCCAGCCCCAGCACCCAAAATCTGAACCACCCTGGCCCTGAAACCTACTAAAACCTAAGGATTAGGGTTTAGGGTTTGAGGCTTTGGCACCCTAAACCCGAACCTTACACCCGCAATCTCCCAAACCTTGTGGGGATAAGACAGGTGAGGAGTGTTCTGAATAGGGATACTGTGGTTAGCCTTTGGCTGACGTAGTTCATGAGAAGAATTTAATCTTGCAACCCTAAACCTTAAACCCTAAAAGCTAAACTCAAACCTGAAACCCTAAACCCTAAGCCTTCAACCCCAAACTCTAAACCTTAAACCCTACGCTCTAAACCGTAAACCCTGGAGAAAAGGTCCGCTCAAAAAAAGCTTTAACCTTACACTTTAAAACTTAAACCCTAAACCGAAGAAGAGATTCTTCTCAGGTGGGAGTGCCCAATGCCGAGGATTTTTGGCTGCAAGCGTCTGAAGGGTTCGTATAGGGATCTATTGGGCTGGATGGGGATATGTAGGCACATATGGGGAGTAGGGTTACTAGGGTGACATTCTGTAGAGAAATGCGGGAACCTTTCCTGTCCCCTTTTCCTTTTGGGTATGGTTAAATCCTAAACACTATACTTTAAGATTCAGGCTTCATAGCCTGGGTTCCATGTGCACCTGTAACTCCATTTCCTTACCGTCTAGGGGTAGTTATTGGGCTACATGCACTAAATTGCAGAGTTTAGTGTATACCTACACCTCCCAAAAACCGGGATGCAGTGGGTTGAGGTTTTACTTTTAGGGCGTAGGAGCCTTTCGGGCAGTTGGTACGGCTGTCACAAGTTTGAAGTATGGCCTTGGTTGTGTATCTGGGCCCAGTACAGACTCTTTGTGAGCACTGCGCTGTGTCCATTGCAAACTCCCTCCACCAAGACCAGGGCAGAATTCCTTGTTTGGAGGTTCATAGGTAACTAGTAATGAGTGCAGCCAGAATTCGGGTGGTCAATATGAACAACCTACATAAGACTCGTACATTACCTCAAAGCTGCAACAGGGTGGTCGTAGGATTGGGTTCGTGGGATTTGTGCAAGCCCTTTGGAGGAGTGCCGACTTACCCCAGGCCATGTGCGGCAAGAAGATGAACACTTCACAAACCGTAGGAACAAGCACAACACCTCCGCATCCAGTCTCCCCAAGCTACCATACTGCAAATCCTGTCCACGACCAAAATGCTTAAGACGCTGCTGCAGCAGGACCGGTTGCAGATTCTTCGGGTGCACCTCAGCGTCTTGCCTTTAGAAGCAGTACGTTTGTGCTTCCAGGAGTTCTGTCCGAACTTGAGCCTGTTGCGACGGCTCCTCATGCTTCCGTCCAAGAATTCATTCTGGTATTTCAATGGGCTGGCCAACAAATGGATAAAGTTGGTCTTGGTTCCATGGGTTGGGGTTGAGATGCTTATCGGTTTTCGGCTGCTCGCTCACGTAGAACCGGGAAAGGCTACTGGCGGCTACTGCTTGCTTTGTTCCATCCCCTGACTCTATTGACAAATCCTGTCCAGAAGTGTCGTGCCTCTACAAGGTGCCTCTAAAAGGCAATATAGCATTATATTGGGAATACTCATTGCAAGGCATTGGGAGGGTTTATGGTTCATGGAGTGGGATCATACATGGACAAGACCAAGGATCCATTACGCTCATTCCTACTCAGGTACTCGGGCTCTACCCTTGTTCAGTGAGAGTGAAGGTCGTTTGACTTCATTATGGGCTAACGAAGCAGGGTTGAGCCAGAACAAGCTTCTGCATGAGGGATGTAAGTTTTTGGTAGCGCATTGAGGGATCTACGGCTTTGATATCACGCCTCTAGGCTTCAAGCTATTAAGATATGCTGTTGAAACGTCTCAGGTTTTAGGATGTCAGCAACCAGTGGTCCAAAGGATTCCTTTGTCTTACGTGGGGGCCTCTGTGAATTATTAGATCGCAACAACCCCTAACGTTGCAGCTCTGGACCTAAACCTTTCGGCACCAGGCAAAATCCTATAGTCACTTATAGCCACTAGTACAGATAACACGAGTCTTTCGTAATGTACCTACCTGGGTACCGTCTGTCATGTTGATGCTTTTCGGCCCCTCCCAGAGATCTAGAATTGCTCTCCCCTCCTTGAGGCAAAGTTCGCCACAGCTTGGCAGAAGAGGAGCAGCGGAGACTGCATCCTCAAGTTACCAGCTTCATAAACGCATAGGGCAGAACCTGTAGGTATATACCATTACAGTAGTTTCCACTTCATTTTCCATATTATACCCCAATATATACCCTATAATACTATAGTAGTTTCCATTTTGGGGAGCATTTGATTTTGCAGGATCAATTTGGGTCCGCGCATATGGAATCCTAGCATGTGGGCATCCCATTGGGCCGGTTTAGAGTTTAGGGTTTAGGGCTCCGGGTTTATTGTTTAGGGCTTAGGGTTTGGGGTTTAGGGCTTAGGGTTTAGGGTTTAGGGCTTAGGGTTTAGGGCTTAGGGTTTGGGGTTTGGGGCTCAGGGTTTGGGGTTGGGGGGGGCCCCATCGGTTTGAGCTGGCAACTCGCCAGCATGCAAGCTGCTCAGTTTTTTTGGCCTTCAGCACCTTGGGGGATTGACACCAGGTATACGTTCTAAGGGTATGTTGAAGAGGAGGAGGTCAGGTTTCTGTTTCTTGCTGCTTCTGCCTCTGCTGCTTCTGCTTCTGCTTCTGCTGCTGCTGCTGCTGCTGCTGCTTCTGCTTCTGCTGCTGCTGCTGCTGCTGCTGCTGCTGCTGCTGTTGCTCCTGCTGCTGAGAGTGATGCTTATGAATGATGATGATACTGAAGATGGCGGCTGATTATTATACTATTTTATACTATAGTAGAGTATACTACACTGCTACACTACTTAGACCAATACAGTGTTTGACTATACACTTTACACCACATGCTATAAACTATAGACCGTGAGCTATATACTGCATTTTTTATTTTACTATACTATACTATGTTATACTCTACTGTAGACTATACGATAGTGGCTGTTTCTTTGATGTTTGTAGGGGGACTCCGAGGCAGTGCCCCCCAGCCTCGGAAGCAGTCCGGTAACCTGAAACCTCAGGCAAGCTTAGGGTTTAAGATTCAAGGTTGAGGGTTATGCTCAGGGTCTAGGGTTTAGGGTACCCCCTTGCCCATCGAAGTTCTTGTATCCTATGATGCAACCTTCATCCTTACATAGTTCCTGAAAGCCGTATGCCGGGTCTCTAAAGATTCCCTGGAACCCTAAACCCTTAACCCTAAACCCCTAAACCCTAAACCCTAAACCCTACAGATTCCCTGGAACCCTAAACCTGGCCGCTGCTTTGAGTTCAGGAGCAGCGTGAGCTTGCCAGGAAATGCCACGGCTACGTGGGTGCGGACTGCCTGGGGCGGGGCTTGGGGCTTTCATTTAGGAGGCCCAGGTAAAGGGATCCCAAACAGGCTCAATGTAATCCCTGTACACGTATATCCTTAAGGTCCTTCGACCGGCCCCTTTCTTTTGAGAAAAAGCTCATGTGGGAATCTGGCCTTAGGCATCAGGGACTATGGGCAAGTGGAGCCTTTTGCTTTGGAGATACTTGCTGGAAGCCTGCAGATGAAAACCTATGCATCTGAGGTTCCCCAAAATCAGTGATCCACTTCTGTCATGTCCATACAACTAGGACCATCGTAGTTTTTTGAGGGGACCGTATTTTTTTAAAACATCCCAGAATTTCCTAGTCTGCACACCCAAGGGAAAACGCACAACACATCTACACTTGGATCTCTTCTAGCACATGTGTTACGCAGTGGCTTGTTCAAATCTGTCCTTTCTTGGCTGCGCGCGGGCGCTTAGTGGCTGTGTTGAAGGTAAAGAGCGTATCGTGGCCCAAGGATTCAGATTATGTCTTTTTTGAGGTTTAGATTTTAGAAGAAGTGATACGAGCCAAATGACACTGCCTATGTCAGCATGCAGGACCTCCGCTCGCTCTGCACAAGCGCGGCGCGCAACGCGCTTCGTGCTGGGAAGGAGGCACCTGCCCTCTTCATATACCCTGGGCCCTTCATGTTATACGATGCATTGTAAACATCCTACATGGCCTCAAGCGTGGTTTTGGCATCAAACTTGCTTCTGAAGGTTTCTGAGACTTGTAGGCTCCTGTTCAATCCAGCCAACCCAGTTTTCAGGACTTTTTTGGCAGGGAGTATGTGTAAAGTTGACATTTGTTGGTGTAAGGGTTGGTGTGTCGAGCAATCAGAAACCAAGGTGGTGCCGCACCCCACTGGTACTTGGAAACTCTCCTGGTCTCGGTGAGACTACATAGAAGCACGTGTCAGAGCGCTGAAAAAGATGGCCAACTAGTGATTCTAGCAGTAGGTAGGCTTCGTAGATCCTAAAAAACCTCGAGGTGGATAAAGCGGGACCCAGATACAAATCCTATTCTGCCTTGTGGTCACTGATGTCTAGGCCATCAAATGTGTGGCTCTTACTGGGTAGGGGGGAACACCTACATCATAGTGTGGATCCTTCGCAGCTGCACCCGGACCTAGGACACAGTGTTCAGGGAAGGAGTTTCTCAGAACGATCCCTATACATTGGTAGTATCGACCCCTTGATCCACTTATAACCCCGAATGTTAAGTAGGGTCCCCAAGAGTTCTTTGTGCTCAAAGTGGAGGGTTGAAGGTTCAGGGTTTAAGGTTTTCAGTCATCTTGATAGCAACTGGCCGAATGAACAACAAAAGCATGTGTATTGGCTATTTTTGCTAGAAACAGCCTTATCATACCCCAGACCCAACCCTTCCATACTCCCTTCGTTGCCACCAAGTTCGTCAAACAAATGGCAGGTCGTTGATCTTGAGAGCTGCTTATCGGCCGCCGCGCAGATTCCGCCCTCCGCTCTCAAGGCTCAGGGAGTGGAGTGGACTCAAGGCTTACAATCTTGTTGAGATAGAGCTCAGGGTCTAAGGTTAAGGGCTTCAGGGTGTAGAACCCGCAGAAATTCTAGTATTCCTGCGGTATATCCCGCAACAGAGCCCTCAAATGCGGCTGCAATTGTCAGGGCATAGGGCTCCAGGGGGCAGTCCCAAGTACACCACATGTGACACGTGTTGCTGAGGATGTCAGCTGAGTCCTGAAGAGCCAACCGGACTACACCCCGGGCTTAGTAGCTGAGTGGAGAACCTTTTAATTTTTAGGGGTATGTATATTGCATATATATATATATACAGTTAATCCGATTATAACTCGAAGGTCGACTTTGTATTATGGGCCAGGGTCACGAAACTTAGCAACTAGCTAGGTAACCTTGCATCTTGTTGTAGGCAATCTTCCTCAGGACTCCATCATCCATCAAAGCTGAAGGAGCCCAATCAGAGCCAGTCAAGAGGATTTAAGCCCCTTAGCCTTGCGTACAGCGTTTGATGACCTCAATGACATTACCTTTTCTAAAACCCCATGAAAAGATCTTGACTTCAACCCGCATACATCAGCCAAACGGATTGCAACAATCTTTTCGGACACGACGCCCTGCAAGTGTAGTCGGAGAATGGTGCTTGGAACGCTTGGCTAAAAGCTTACCCGAAGGGTCCAAGGACCGAAATATTGGGGCTTTAGGTCCCAAAAACCATTAAGATTACAGAATTTGGGCCCTAAAGCCCCATTATTGGAGTCCGTGGACCATTAGCGTTACACATCCCGCCAGCTCAAGACCGCAACCACACCGAAGCCATGCCCCCCCAGCTTGCAGAACCTCGACCACACGTGGAAGTTCTGAAGCCTGGACCAGACACATGGGGGATTGTCAAAATTATGGTCCCTTTTGGGGTCCCTATTATAATACGGGGCCTAATACGTGGCCTAATTTAGGGGACCCAAAAAGGGACGTGATTTTGACAATCCCCCACATCTACTGCCCTTAAGGCTTCCGGTTGTATCGGCAAGCCCTTGATCTAGGTCATTTTAGGGCATGTTCTTTTAGATCTCTATTCTGATGACTTTAGAAAGTGCAGCCAGGGTTATAGAGTTAACGTGGTGAATCGTATACTCAAAAGTTCACGGGGAACCAACCCTTCAAAAACATAGTTGAGGTTACCTTTATCTAAACCCGAAACCCTGCAGAGAATCCTGACCGGTGCCCCATGAATGTATACACATGCCAGGAGTTGCTTGTGGAAGTACCCGAGGTCAGGTGGGATGAGCCTCGCCTGAGGTATTCCGAGGGTTTGTATGCTGGGGTAGGGTTTGGGGCTTAGGCCGTATAATGTTTGGTCCACACAGGCTCTTGTCGCAATTCCTCCAATGTGTTATAGCAGGCCTGTGGCATTGTCATATCAGTTCGCAGGGGCTTGCTTATAATTCGTGTCTTGGTGCGTTGGAGGCAAGAGTCCTTCACACATCGAGGGTCCGGCGTTCCCATAGCAGTCAAACGTTTGCAGAATGTTCCGTCAAAAAGGGTCAAAGCCGATTTAGATCGTTGCTTGTAGAGCAAACAGGCAGAGTGTCGTCTTTGAAGAGTTGTGGGGTTTCAGGTCCAGTTTACAGGCATAGCTTGTCTCAAAGTTGGTCCTTTTCATGCGAGTTGCGAGCCCTAATCCGAGGATGCTACTGGCTTCCACCTACGCCTATGGATGTCCATGCCTTCAAAATTCACTCTAGGACACAGTTCACATTCCTCAAGGCGCTCAAACTTTGAATCTCTGGCGTTCAAGCCGCCGTTCTGGCTCCAAACCAACCCAAAGACCTAAACCCCAATAATCCAGCAAAAGCAGCCAGGCTTGAACCTGAACCCTAAGCCTTGGGGTTTTCGGTTAGGATATCAGACACCAAGAGTGCTCTGAATCCAGGACATCGGGGGCTACAATTCCACCAAAGAAGCACTGAAGGAAGCTGTGGAGTGGCCTATGCACCTTGACATTCATTCCTTGCTGGTTTCGGGGAGCAGGGTTTGTGGTGTAGGAGCTATCCCTAAATCTCAAACACTAAACTCAACCTGTGAGCACAGGCTGGAATTTGTGTTTGATTCAAGGTTCGTAGCGCTTGCTTGGAAGAAGTAACGAATTGGAATTGGCGGTCAGGGTTCGCTGGTTGTGTTTGAGCTCTTAGCCTTTCCGCATCTAGTGCTGGATCAAAGGCTTTGGTTTAGGGTACCCTAAACCCTAGACCTTCGGGCTTGCAGGATGGAAGCAAAGACTAGCTTGAGGAGATGTAGGGGACAAGTCCCCTGCCCTACCTTACTGGTTCTTAGTCGGGAACACGGTTTAGGGTTGAGGGTTCAGCGGGGAATGAGGGAATATAACCCCCATACCCTATACACTAGTTCCCTACTATAACCCCCCAGTAAGTCTACCGACGGTCACGGAGTTCAGGTTCTGGGCTTGCTCTGAAGTATGGATCAGGTTGAATCTCCCCCAACAAACGTCAAATCCCAAAAGGGGTCCTTTTCTGGGTTGCTGTTAAGGAACTTAGTTTGAGTTACTACATTGGGGAAACCATATTAATCACTGAATATCTATAGATTTCTATATACCCATTATGGTGACTTAAGTTAAATTCCTTAATTAACAGCAACCCAGTCTTTGAGCCGTGTGCCCTGTAATAGGGCATCATATGGGATGACATGCCTTCTTGAGGGAGAGTATTACGGGGTTTAGGTTCACGGCCTGGGCTGAAGCACTGTAGATGCCTGAACAACAACCAGTATAATTCCCTAATTATATTTTTCCCCGCAATATGAAAGGGCTCCCCCCTAATGTATATAGTCCAAACGTATTTAATTAATATTGAGGTGGACTTATTGCATGACCCGAACATACAGGGTGGTCATAAAAAAGGGGCCTATTGAAATGTAATTGCAAACGTATAAATTGGATGAAATCGAATAAAAACGGACGAAATCGAGTTCAACATCGCAATACAACTCAGTAAGATCAAAGTAAACGCCATTGAAATATATTGAAAATCTAAATAACACCTATGTAGAATGAATTCAACAATGCAATCAAACCCATCAAAGTCAATTGAAGTTCACGTAAAATGTAATTAGGAACTTATTAGAATCGAAGTAAAATCGCAGTAAACCCAATTAAAATTGCATGCAGATTCGAAAAAAAATCCTTTATAAAAACAATTCAAAAACCATCCAAGTCTGGGAAATCAAGGAGATCCCTAATCGTAAAGAGTCGTGCTAGGGAACCCCCCTAATTCACAGGATCCGAGACCTAACTAACTTTAGCATTGCCTTTCAAAATGAGTCTTGAACCAGATTTCAGAATTGGGAATTCCGGGGAACCCGTATTTTATGTTAGGGGGGTTTGATACTAGGGGAAGTGATTAATCGTTTCTCACGATATTACAATATACCCCGAAACCTTATGTCAATTATTTCGGCCCTTACGTTACGTGGCTGCAGGGTTCATATGGCGCAGACTCGATGTGGGTGTGCTGGTCTTGCCCTGGGAATTTTGATTGATTACATTGCTTAGCCGTCTCTGGGCATGTTGGACGAGCGCTTGGGCTCAATGGCAACTCTGCATCAAGACGTAGGTTAAAACTGTTTGGACTTGCGTTCAAAATTGCATTTGCTAGAAAGATGGTCGTGGTGCTCAGGTGTGAGTACTGTATACGTCAAGCATCAAGTTTAGATCAAAGGTGGCTCTGTGTCTCTGCACTTCTAGGCATGCTCTAGCGGGAAAGCCTGTAAAAGTGTATCCCAAAAGTCCCAAACCAAAACAAATCCCTTCAAGAGCTTAGAGAAGTGCTGAGCTTAATCCCAGGAAGCGCCAAGGTAAGCTTGTGGAGAGGGTCCAAGGCAGATAGACATCCAAATCCTAAGCAATTCAGATTGAATACTTGCTACATTCCTTGAGGTCCCCAATTTGGAGGCCTGCATGAAATAAAGTAAAGGGTGTACTTTCCAAAAATATTGCCGGATAATTCTTCTGTACCTATAGTATAGTATACGCCCAGATCCCTGTTCTAATTATTTCGGCCCCTGCATATTACAATCTTCATCTTAATATGCCCTCATAGAAACGCAATTCTCATTTCGTTTGATCTTCCACGATCTAACCCTAATCCCTAAACCCTGCATACTCATACTAGGCCTGTAGCACGCTCTAGGCATGCCCCAAGATTATCCATTCAGCCTGCCTATATTCAGGAATATACCTGACATCACATTGAGAGTTCAAGTATAGTTTAAAGTATTTTCCTAAGGTAAGCTATATTGGCCTCTCTGGGTGCCAGGTGGGTACAGTCACATGAAGCCCATATCTAGCTCGTAACGGAGTAACCAGGGCATATGAGGTCTACATCGGCCTGGTGTAGGGACACCCACCTGGTAACTACCACACGAACTCTTCAGGGCTTGGGTTTTTCGAGCATAGCCTGTGAGGCCCAGAGGCTCCTGCGTAGTTCCTTGTTGGGCTTGCTATGATACGAAATTATGGAAACCTTCCAGCCCTACACTCTTTCAAGCACACGCTGTAAGCACCCCCGTTCCCATGGCACACATGAAGAAAAGGCGTTACGCCTGGGCATTTGAGGCCATGCGCATGGAGGCTGGGTATCTTCCAGGGGTGCTACATTTTTCTTTCCAGACTGTTCGTGATTTAGGTTGAAAGGCGTGTTTAGGCTTCGTACACCTCGTGAACACTTGGACCTCTAGCAGGGGAGCCGGCTTCCTCTAGTCACAGGCAAAACGGGAGGATTCTAAGTCCGAGGTTCCATTCCCCCAATTGCTTGAGAAGTTGGAGCTTCATGGGTTCAGGGTGTCTCAAATTCAGGGGGTCGCCTGTCTGATTACATTCGGCAAGGCCTGTGAGCCGATCAGGTGAAATGTGGGTGCTTCCCAAAATGACCCTACCTGGACCCTGGATGTCATACCTTTTGGGGAAAACATCCCACAAATTTATGGGACATTACCCCCAAAAAGGAAGGACATCCAGGGTCCAGGTATAGAATCCTTAAGAAGGATCTCCGCATCCGTAATCCTCATATAGCCACAGGGTTCCCCAGATACACCGCCCTTTTTCAGAAACTCCAAACCGTAATTGCTGATTATCAAATTCTGTATTCCTTTATACCCCATACGCCTAGACAAGTAGCCCTATTTCATGGCTTTGGGGTTGAGAGTTTTAAGTTTCGGGTTTATCAGTTTAGCTATTTACTGTGGAGGTATGTACTATTCCACTATCCAGAACATATCATCATAGCCCCGAGATACCCTTAGATGCTCCCTAGAAAATCAGCCATGTCAGCTTGGAGGAGTGTAGCCTGCAAGCTTCGCATCTCCCCGGTCTAAAGTAAGAAATTTACCTGGATTGTAGGATCTGCACACCACGACCAGAGGAGCAAACAATTGCATTCTGGAGTAGTATAGTGTCCTCAACAGGGTCCCTGGAAACAAGGTTTAGATAGGGGCTGGCATAAGGATTGGCATGTAGGGGCCCAAGCAGTAAGAATACGGTTTTAGGGTATACTGCACTATAGCTATGCAAAAAGAGCATGACAATGTCCGGTACTCATTTAGGGCCCTCATCACCGTTACAGTTATATGTTACCCTGCCTTTGCTCCAAAAGTAGGCTAGGTGGCAACTAGGGATACGGGTTAATGGCCCTTATTGCTTCAAAAGACAAACCTTTTGTAATTCATTATTGGTGTTCAAGGTCCAAATGTCGTGAGCTCCAAGCCGGTAAAGCATGGGCTTTCAAAGGGCAGGCCTGCCTGCCCTGAGGGATTCAGCTGGACGACTCCCCTGAAGTTCGGGGCTGCTTTAGCCGGTAGAATTTAGGATCTAGGCTTCATGGCTTGGGGTGTATAGTCCCCCCTCAGTAGGTAGAATAATATGGCTTTGGGTATATTATACTAAGATCCCCATATACCCCATAATCTATCTACTTAAGGGTGACTATAGGATTTGCGGTTTAGGGTCTGCATCTCCAGAGCATAGATCCCCGAGTCAGCTCTCTGGTTTCTGCTAAAATGTCATGCAAGTTCGAATTTTTGAAACAGGGCTATAAGCTTCTAATTCCAAAACGACTCTTCAACCTCCGTGTTGAACCTCTACACCCCAAATTCCTACAGCCCTGTAGAACCCGCCACGCAGACTCATCACTACATCACTGGACAAAATCCTTCATGACCTTGAGTATAGTATATCACCAGAATATTTGGGGTTTTGGTATATAGGTCGTGCAGGGTTTTGTGCACCAACAGTACTTCTCTGAAAGTCGGCATCCTGGCAAGGCCCCTCGCGGGGTGTTACTGTATGGCCCCCCTGGGTGCTCGAAGACGATGCTGCTTGGAAAGCACAACAGTACATGCCAGAGGTAGGGTTGTCCTGCATAACTGGAACAGCACCGAAAGTTCTATAGGGGTGGATAGGAACCTTACATATATAGGCAGCTACAGTCATGCGAATCAAGGGCATATCACAAGTGAATCACAAGCGGAGAATACTGTCAATTATTGAGGTTAAAACACAATTATATATAACTGCCAAGACACGGTGCAGCTTAGAGTTCTTAGGGTAGAGGGCTAGGGTCTAGGGTGATGTCGTGCATGTCTTAGCTAGGGGCTTGTTGCATTCTTAACTTGGTAGTTCCCAACTTCAATACAGACCCTAAGATATTATGAATGAATAGCCACACCAAAATGTGAGCCATAGTCTAACTCCTTAAAGGGGGTTCTACAAGGGATTATACCGGAGACTCTTGTAGGGGCTATCAAAGGGGGGTACTACGAGTGTAGACTATAGCTCATGTCATCAATGTGTTAGTAGCTGGGTATATTCCTCACCTATGTTAGCAGCTGGGTATTTTCCTGACCTATAACCTTTGGGTACAGGTAACCCTGCCATAATTCAATTCCTCTCCCTCTCGGGGGGCCCGGGAAGGTATGATAGAATACAGACCCTCATACAATCTTAAAATCTTCATTATCCTTGTGGTCACTGCTACCTAAACCCTGAACCGCGTGGCTTGCACTCGGAAGCACATCGCAAAAATGCAACCTAGCTATACCTGCACGTATACCTAAGTTATACGCCCCTTGAGTCCTCTGATGTGGGCATATTTGATCATGAGTTATAACTACAGTCGAGCAGGTGATACTTAACCGCAAGCACTCATGCCTAAACCCTTAGTAAGTAGATAAAATATGGCTTTGGGTATATTAGGGTTTAGGGTGGAGGGTTTGGGACTATTAATAGTCTTCTTGAAGTAGATAGAAATGCTGTCCTTGTGAAGGATGGCCAAAGCCGTTGCCACTGAGACAGAGATGAATTTCATCTCGATCAAGGCATTGGAGCCTAAGTCTCGTAGGGGGATCCAAGGGATTGCGTTGAGTCTTCAGGCCTTAGCGTTTAAGATTTGTAGGGCTGAGGGTGCAGACTTTGGGGTTTATGCATGGCTTCTTGTCAGATTTAAATGTTCATGCTTTTTCGAACTGTGGCCCTGTGTACAGGGTGCTGTTCTCTTGAGACGCTTCAAGTGCTGCTGTTCAATTGTTGGGGCACTGGCCAAACATTGCGGTAAATACACCCTGGCTGCCATCTTTGCTGGATGTATAGCAGAAACAAGGTGTTGTGGCTGTCTGGGATCTTCAACATGAGGAATCAGAGGGCGTTCATCTGGGTTGTTGTTGAGGCTTATGCTTGGTTTTACTACCAAAGCCCAAGAAGCAATGTGAACCTGTAATCTGTCATTTTATGTTAGTAAGCAATGAGTCAGATGTTGTTCTGCACTTTCCTTAAGGCATGCTAAAGAACGCTCGTAGGGCCTGAGATTCACGTTTTCAGAAACGGGAGAGCATGCCTGGAATTTCTTGGAATTCTGACACGGAGGCCATTTACCTACGGTGAATGCGGAAATCTTGCACCATTTTGGATTACTCTATATTGTACCTCCCGAGGCAGAAAGGACATGGGGCAGTGTAAGGCTACCTCCATCCGCAGTAGGACCTCAATCTGAAACTTCTTTCAACGGGGGAAGGGAAGGGCTGCCCATGCTAAACTCGGAAGCCCTTGAATCTCTTCAAGTCACCTCGCCTCACTCAACCATTACCTCGAACCTCAAGCGCAGGGACCGGAGCTGTTCTCAAAGTATGTGGGAGACAGTGAGCGAGCCGTACGCGACGTCTTCCGAAACCTGGATCCCAGTTTATTCAGGGTTAAGTCATGGGTTAAGTGTTCATATGAAAATTATGTTTGGGTTAGGGCTTAGCTAGGGGCTTTGAGTTGGTTAATCCGGCATCGGGGCTGGTACTAGGGGGTGGCAAGTCTAGTCTAAAGTTCGGGGGTTGCTTGCTGTACCATCAAGCCCGAGATGTATGCATGGTATTTGAACAGGGATGTCTAGGACGGCTCTTCAGACCTTTGCAGCTATTCTTACCACGGGGTAGCATGGAATGAAGGAATGGAACACAAGATGGGAACTACTTCCTTACATGGGGTTATACAGCGAGTATTACAAGGATCCATTCCTTCAAATAAACATTGAGTTGTAGATGTTGGACTGATCGACGATGACAGTACCTGAGCTGGTGGATGCACCAAAGGATTGGTAGGAGAGGTTGCAGGCCGGCATCCCAGGGTCAGGAGGATAAGCTGAGACGCGTGCCCACTCACTTGGCGATGCATGCGTACTTCCCTGCAATGTTGTAGGCAGGAGGTAAACTATACCCATCGGCTGCAGAGCATTTCGGCCGCAGCGCCGCTTCAACACTGCATTACGCCAAGTTGGGCAAACATCATGCACGCTTGTTCGAAGACACCATGTCATCGAACGATGCTTTGCGTGCAAGAAGAACTTGTTTCGTGGGGGTGCCAATCGGCCCAAGCGCGAAAACAGGAACTGGCCAACAAGGGCGGCTTGTCGTTGTCCGGCCGCGGGCTTACCAGCGTGTCGCCTTTGCCATCTTATGCTAATCACGTGCGCCCTGTTGGTGTTGATTGCCCGTGTTTGTTTTGCCGCTGACCGTCTCCTTTTCTGTCTTTGGGCTCTCCATCCCTCTCGAGGATATGGGGTGCTCCACTGCCGATGTCCCTTGAGTGGATTTACTCTTCGCACCGCCAGGTCCTACCTAACAAGAAGTAGCTTCTGTCACATCTCTTGTTATAAAGTCGCATCGGGCCGTGTCGGCAGGAACGCGCATTTTGTCCCATTTGGACCAAACAATCGCATAACGGGCGTCTCTGCTCTCTGTGAAGAAAAGCTTTCTCCCGAGTGCCTCCGCAATGCTTGCTGTAGATTTCTGACTGACAGAGTTGTTGTTAATCCATGCAGGCCCACTTCCTGCACCACCAGTCCCCACGGATCAAGCGGATCTGATTCCGATTGGCCGCACATTTGAGTAAGCTTAGAGTCATAGATGTAGGAGAGATCCGGAGCCGCCAACTACGCCCAAGGTTTCAAGATAATTTGGTTCAGACCCGCAAACTGCGCGGGGTCCTCCTAAGCGCCCCGTTACTTTGGGCACGGAGCATTTCCTAGCCACTGGCTCAAATGACTTGCTCAGCGCAAAAAGGCTGCAAATTGTGGCTGGGTGAAGCACTGTGCCTGATATAAGCCCTCAAAGTCACGACCAGCTGATTCTGACAAGCATGATCCTTTGGTAAGACAGGACAGGACTTCCACGCAAGGTTGCAGAGTGGATCGCTCGCTACAGTGAGCCACTGACCCCGTTGGGTATCACCATTTCACGCACAGGCGAGGCGGTGCCTAGGCGCTGTAGCCTACAACACCCAGGAGCCAGTCTCAACTGCAGGCGGGATTCATCAACACGGTGAAACGGCGAAAAAGGCTACACTTATGGGTGAGTCTTCTCAACTTTTGTTGCCCCACGCTAGGGAGGGACTGAGGGCCATACCCAGCGTCTTCTCACCCTGGGTGAGGAAATTCAAGCCGGGCTGTAGTGGCGTGCCATTATTTATGGCCTTTGCAGCGGACGTGCTAACCAAACTGGTCTTGAAACCATTTCATTACCCCTTACGGCTAAGGCTAAGCCCAAATCCATCTACCCTGCCAAAAAGAAGCTTGCACGATACCAGCAGCCCCTAAGCAACCTAATCAAAAAGGCAACCCGACATCTCCTGATTCCAGAAGAAGGTGCCAGCTAGGTTCAACACAAACCCAAAACAAGCAGCCTTCGTTGATTTTGAGAGGTTGCCAGGCCACAAAGAGTTGTTGAGCCTGCAGCTTTCAACTCTGTGAATGTAAGCTGCCAACTTGCTAGTTGTTAGTGGGGAAGGGAGATGGAAAGCTACTATCTTATGCCGGATTACACAGGACTTGCCATGGGGATGCATTACTTCATTTCCTGCTAATAGCCGACAAGCCAAGGAAAAGCGCGAACAGCGGCGCCTTGTGTGGTGTTTTTCGACGAGGTGAGGGTGAGGGATGTTGTTAGAAACCCTAGGAAACGCATACCTTTAAACCATGAAAACATCGTCAAACCTTTGAAATTCAAATGCCGCATTGTCCTCTGTGGGCTCTTGGTATTTTGACATGGTTTTGCTTTGTTTGCCTGGGGGATGCTTTTGTGCTTGTATACGCCACTATCCAGCTTGCCTAAACTCCCTGTTTCTGGGGACTGGGAGGTAGGGGGATGATGTCATTGTTCTATCGAAATCCATGCGCCCATGCATTTCCTGAGCACTAAGCGGCAAGCACAGTACGCAGAGATCATCGCGGCCTTTTAACGCTACAACTTCATGCAAAAGAGATCGCTAACCTTGTGCGCGCAATTTCTTGACCCCTGATTTCCATGCTTTTCTGAGCTTTGACCTTTAACCCTGGACCCAGACCTTGAACCCTGATTTATTTTACCAGGGCTTATTCTGCTTCAATACCAAAAGGGAGCCATAATTCGAAAAACTTCAAAAAATCCTTAAGTTCCAAGTAAAGCTAAAGATGCTCATTCTTCTTACTCGAAGCCCATAAAATTTGAAATCCTAGATCTTGAGCGCTAAACCTTGAAAGCGGAACCCAGGGGTAACTTTGAAAGTAATGCTTACTTCGTGGTACTTTACTTCCTATACAGTCCTTACAGGGCCATAAAGATTTGATTTTATAGGGCCCCCAAACGTACCCTAGAGCCCATTAGACACCTTGCCTACAAAGCCCCAAGCATGCTTCGAGGTGGATGCCCTGGGTGCAAGCCGCGAAAGCGAGGGCGGCGGCGTTGCTGGGATATTATTGACAAGCAACCCTTTTCATGGGTTTAGGGTTAAAGATTAATGTGTTTGTAGTTTCGTGCCGTATGGGTTTGCGGTTTCATGAGTTTCGGGTTTGTTGGCTCATGGATTCTCAGCTTCATCAGTGTGTGGTATTCCGTTCATACAACTGGGTGGTGTCCGAACATCAATACATCCACAAACCTGTGGCCGTAAGTTTAGTCTAGGCTCATATGTAGCTGTTGTCGTTTCAGGTGGTATACTATGATCCGTCGCCAAGGCCAAAACAGGCAAAACAAATAACTACTTCGTTGCCTCCGGGTAGGACATAGGGTTGAGGAGTTCAGGCTGGTGTCTTTCTAGGCGCCTCGACCTGGCAACTGCCAAAAGTCTTTCTGCATCACAAAAGGAAGCGAGGGAACGGCTCCAGGTTCAAAGTCCATACGAGCTAACCGCCCGCAACCCTGAACCTCAATTCGCAAAGTAGTTCCCATCTTTATTTTCTATTGAGCACCAATGGAGTCAGGTGTCGTCCAGGGTTTTGGCGCAGCTCCTGGCTGAAATGGACGGGATCCTCGGACTTGGGGGTTTTGGCTTACTGTAGAACCAGGCAAGCAGAAGGACAGTCTCCTTACATGGGGACCTTATCAATTCCCATATAATGTTGCACTTGGTTTAGTGTAGGGACCCTCTTTAAAGTGTTTTCGCCGCCGCTTATTCAGGACATGGCCAATGTTTGGGTGACCCTCTTTAATGTGTTTTGGT
>CAJNIZ010000476.1:19700-31194 GCA_905231905.1 Symbiodinium pilosum | reverse complement strand
TTAGTGGGTGGGGGCCCAACCCTAAGCAAGCCGGACAGTTGTGCATCCGCGGGGTTTAGAGGTAAACCTCATGTACCCGCGAATCCTGATGTCGGGGGCTCTAGAAACTGTCATCCCCCCCCCTCGTTTTGGGAAGCCCCATTAGTAGTTCCACTGTGTAGTATCTTCGAGTTTGTGATTTGGAGTTGAGGGCTCCGAAGAATTCAGCCAAAAAAGTCATGAGTATCCCCGTTTAGAACCCCTAGGGTACTCCCCATATCTTATCCCTTATATCATAGCTCCCCTATATAGTCCTTTATATAGCTCCCTTTAAAGGAATTATGACGAACCTGGCCTGCTTGGCGGAGTGGTCCTTCAGCCACTGGTTAAATCGCTTTAACCTCATCAGCAGGCAGGGATCACAGTCAAAAGCCTTGGTTTAGGGCTTTAGGGTTTAAGGTTTAGGGTTCAGGGTTTACGGTTTAAGGTTTAGGGTTTACGGTTTTAGGGTTTAGCCTTGGTCGGAATTGCAAGTTGCGGAAGTTCATCAAAATCCGGCAACAAACTTACTGGTGCTTAGTAGGAAATGTGGGAATAGAATGTAGGGATTATATAAGAACTATATTCCCGTACTCCCTCCGAAGCGCCAGTAAGCAAACGCTCAAACGGCTCTGTCGGTGGACATGGTGCGAATTTATCGTCCACGTCAGCGAACAGCAGTGAAAGTGGCTTGCTTTTTGGAATCACTCATGACATCACCGAGGAACAGTCTTCGGCACGGATGGGGGAGTCTGGCAAACACGAACTGTAAAAACGGAGTATCCTGATTTGGCCTCATTTGCTCCTTACTTAGCCCTCAAGTAAACACCCGACGTTAGGCTCCGGCTGATCCATCAGGTCAGCACAGCATCATGCCCCCTAGAAGGCACCATTAGCGTCTGAAAGTGTCAGATTTGCTGGGCTGTTGGCTCAGAAGCAGACGAATATTTATAAGTCCGGCAGCAGTCTGAGTTACAGCAATTTGGCTTCAGTCTTGCTGCAAGCAAACTCGTATTTAAGCACCACGGCCGCATGCCACCAAGGAGGTGCTCAAGATTGTGCAGCACCAGGCCCAGAATTTGACCAGCACAGCAAGCAACAGCGCGCACAAGAGACTGCACCAATTTGTCCTCACAGCCTTCGCCCACCTCCCTAACCAGCCAATTCCAACTGTGCCTCGCCTGGAATAATTTGATCGAGGCATCCAGCTACTTGAGAGTTCATCCTCGCTTTAGCAGGGGCATAGAAGCATCATGCATCGGCATTCAATGTTGCTGCTGTACGGCAACTATCTTGCATAGGCTGCGTCCTGCAGCTCTGACTCATACACGCCATGTACTGGCAAACATCACTGGCAAAGTGCATTTCTCCGAAGCTCAAATTGCAAATTTGGCTGTCAGAAAATGCTGGTCACCCTGCAGCATGACCCAGGAGAGTCACTTCCCTGCGTGACTCTGCGCTGAAGATCTTGCTGCACTTCCCGATACCTTGTTGCAAGCGGTACACTCGTTTTCGCCAAATGCAGGAGGAACAAGAGAAAATGCCCTAGGAACGGTCTGCGAAGCTAAGCATAATCATTCCAACACCAGCAATGGATGCACGCATGACTCTCGACACAACATGTGAGCCATTGTCTAAACTCCTAGTATCCCCCTTAATAAGCCCTATAATACCCCCCTATACAATCCCCTATATAACCCCCATTTAAGGAGTTTAGTGTTCTTATGGATCAACAGCAGCGGCCTCCCGCAAGAGGAAGCGGTTCAATCAGCTCACTTCTTCGGTCCACCTGCGACGGCCTGAGCCATTTGGCCTACCTCTCCAGGGCTGTTGAAAACTTAATTGGGGGTTTACCAAAATTAGGGGTACCTTTTTGGGGGGTCCCCATAATAAGGATTATAGTGTATTAGGGTCTATATTGGGGTCCCCCCATTTTGAGGAACTACCAATTCAAAGGTCATACCAGGCTTTAGCTGGATCGTAGACGTGGAGCAGGCCCTTCTACGTGCCCTACACCCTCAAAGACCCATTGCTGCAGGTGTAGATGTCCCTGACCAAGCCGAACGTGACATCAGCTGCAAACAAAAGACAAAACGAACTACCAAAACTCCCGTGAACCTCTTCACTTGCAGGTGTGCAAAATGTTCTTCATCCGTGCCGCAAGGAACTCCTTGCATAAGCAATCTTTTGCATTAGTGGCTTCATGGGTCCACGAGAGTCATGAGCTAGCTTTCATCCCCTCTAGACTGCTCAGTATGTATGCGGGGTTTAGGGTCAAGCTGAGGATGCACTCAGACGGGCTGGCCGCCAATTGCAACTGACCCTCATGATCATGAGGGTCAAAAATGGACAAAACCAGGTTACGCAGAATAACCCTGTAAACCGGCATGACAACCCAGAACCCTACCCTGAACCCCAAACCACTCCAAACCCTCGACACCCCTAGAAAACCAGTGGAACCAAAAAATTAAGTTACCAAAAGATGGGTCTAAAGTAAAAAGTAGGGTGTCCTTATTATAGCAACTTACTTGGAGGGTCAGGGGGACTCAGTAACTGTGTTAATAATGGGGATAACTAGGGTTACTAGATGGGTTATAGGGATTATTAACCTACTTACTAAGTCCCCCTGACCCTCTAAGTAACCCTAAACCCTAAACCCTAAACCCTAAACAAGGCAAGTTCCTGAAGAGCAAACCTAAGGCGCCCGGCACGCTTCAAGACGGTACTCAGTCGCGAGGCAGCCTGGCTGGGCTCTTCTTACTGGCTGTTGAACAGAAAATTGAAAACTACCATTTAGGGTGAAGGGTCAAGGATTTTTTCCTGATCCAATTTTTGGAGAAGGGGGGTTGAGGGTTTGCGAGTTGAGGTCGGGCTTTTCCTCGTGCTTTAAACTTCCGTTTTTGCAGCATGCTCCCAAGCAAGGTGGCAGGTTTAGCTATAGAGTTTGGTTTGAGGACTTTGGGAATTCTACCCCCATATACTATAGTAGTTTCCATCTTATTTTCCATTACCCCAACATTACCCAAATATTACCCCATATATCCCAGTTTAGGGTTGGGGATATGGTGTAAGAAGTTAGACTTGCGGGGTGGGGCTTCAAGTATACCAATAAGTCTCAGTCTGCTGAAGGCCTTCAATGATTTTGATTCGACGTGTACAAGGCCCTAAGAAAATCGTGCAGGGCTTTGAGTGTTTCTCAAGCTTATTGTCCTTTTGTATGGAGCTTTATCTGAACAGAGATCGTATTCTTGCGTGGTGGACGTTTTGCCAAGCTGCATAGATGCTGTAATTTTGCCGTATACGTAGCCTTTCAAGCACTCAACCGGCACTACTGCTAGCCATTGGAGACCTCCACATGCTGGAATATATACCTCTTTTTCAGGAGGTCCAAAGAAAAAAGGACCAAGAGACCAAGGGACCAAGGGTCCAGAAAAGTAAAGGACCGAGAGACCCCGGCCAGCCCTAGATCCGGGGCCAATCTTAGGGACCAAAAAATGGTAACCCAAAAACAGAATCCTAAGCAAAAAACCTAAACCCTACATCCATCAAAAGCAAAAAACCTGAATCAACCTTAAATCCATAGCTCTAAACCCTAAAAACCTTCAATCCTAAGTCCCAAAGCATGTCCAGCAGGACCGTTGGAGGTCGGGACTCCGTGGAATGTGCTCTGTAGTTCTCGGCCGGGCCTGGGATGAACAATGATGGGCCACTGTTTGAGGGACCAAGAAGGGCTGTGCAGGGCTTAGGATTTAGGGCCTAGCTGCTTAGGGTTTGGGATTTGAGGGTTTCATGGCGGAATGTCAGGAATATGAACCCTATATGGGCACGCTGAACAGCAGAGGATGCGTTGCGAAGTAGAAAGGGACAATCGCAATTGTGTTCCTGGGCTTCTCATAAATCATGAGGAGCTGCGTTGAGAAAACCCCCAGGGCAACTCAGAGCATAGCATCTTTTCTCGCAAAAGCACAACGCCCCAAAAGCTCCTACAAGCTGAGGGTGTCGGACAATCGGGTAGATTCCCAGGGGACCCCAAGTAGGAGGACACTTCCAAAAGACATTGTAAGGGAACCAAGGGTTCTTAGAGCTCTCCCCTGTTTCGGGGCCCCGGGAATCTACACGGGACAAGTAGGATTCCCTTCACGCACCCTCACACAAGTCTTTGCGGAGGCGCTGCGCAGCAGGGATGTCTACTCAAGAGGCTTTACACTCCCCTGTACAGCGTGGGGTAAGAAAGCCATGCTTGCGCCAGCTCAAGTGAAGATGTGGATGATGTGCTGAGCTTCCTTGCAGGTCAACGGCAACAATCTGGGATGGGTTGAAGTGGTGGGAGCCTCAGAACAAGGACTGCAATGAGACCCAATTATCGATTTTCTTCGAGATGGTAAAATGCTGGAACCTACCCGATTTAAGATGGCCAGTGCTCCTTGTTGCAGGCCTTGAGGCCCTTCGAAAAGCAGGATGACCATGCAGAGCATTAAGCTTAGAATTTGGGCTTGTATTGCCATAAGCTGTGGGACTGCTGCAAAGGCCCACACACTTTCAGATGTATGTGCAGTCAAAGCTCGGCTCGACAAACCGGACAAGTTCCCTTGCCGTCCGGGCACAGCTCCTTTGCGCACGTGGCGCAGACACAGCCTCAGTGAGCAGATGATCCCCCTACACTGCATCAGGTACCGCCAGCAAAAACTGTGTAATCCAAGCTGTTTAGGGCCGCTATGAAATCCCACAGACATCTTCAGCTGAACCCGAACAAGTGTAATCCCACCTCATGCGCCGCATAACCCTTATGTACCCATGGCTCCAACCGCCTTCCGAGGAACGGTGACCGCAGGGAACAAATGCATGAGACTTCCTAAGCTGGAGCAGCTGGATCTCTCAAAAGCAAGAACCTTATTATAGGACTCTAAGCCAGCGGTGCGTAGTTTTGAAACCCTCCATGAAAAGCTGCATAACATGGTTGAGGCTCGGCAAGGCCAGGCAGACGACGCAGAGCAGATCTTCGTCTTCTTCCAGGTCGGGGCTTTTTGCATGATGGACCTCTTTGCTCAGCTCAGGCATTGCTTCATGTGAGAGTTTGTGTTTATCGGACCTTTTCTCCAAGTGAGAGTTTAGGAGCTAGGGTTTGGGCTCATGCATTGCTTCATGTGAGAGTTTCATAAGGGAAAGGGTCGCCCAGCATCATCCGGGAAAACCTCTGAGGGGGGACCAACAAACTCGTCCCCATGTGGTTGTCAAAACTAATAGTGCCCAGCAGGAACCCTAAGGCATGCCAACTCTGTTGGATGACAACCTTCACATCGGGGCTGTAAAAATGCAACCCTGAGTGTGGCAACCACCCACGTGCTGGGCTATAGATCATTTTCTTTTCCATTAGAGTAGTTTCCATTTTTCCATTCTCCCCCATATAACCCTGTGGTAGCATCACAAGCTTTAGCCGAGCATCTTTCAACGTGCTGGGGTCGCAGAACCGCTTGGTCTCTGCCAAGATCCGGCTATCGCGCCTGGAGACATTAGAAGATAATGGACAAAAAATGGATACTGCTACAAGATAATGTGGTGTGTATATATTTACTTGCATTTTTATATATTTGGGTTATATGGGGATATGGGGATAATGGAAGAGAAAATGGAAACTACTATAATATAGTAGGGTGTGTATATATATATATGTAATGGTATGTATAATGGGGATATAGGGATAATGGAAAAGAAAATGGACAACTATAGGGGGATGCAGCGGTAGGTCCTGTTAGCTTTGAAGAGCATGCCACAAAGACTTGAGAATCCCAGGTGCCCCCCCCCGGTGCGAAAAGCTACAAGTACACCCCGTACCCTGCCATGGCAAAGAAGACCCCTGCAGGAAGCAGCTTCGACCCGGGCCTCACTGACTCCATCTGTTCCGGAGCTCCAGCTTGGATCGCTGGATGCATGCTGGGCCCCTTTGGCCAGGGGCGAGAGCCATGTGGAACTGGCGATACCCCTAGAGGCAAGCTTCTGGCTGCTGGAGGGCCTGGCGCCTGCTCAGGCATTCGTTGAGAAACCTGTCGATTGGCATTTGCGCAGGGATAGCTCCTTGCCTTGCCTTGAGCTGCAGGTATCATACCATAGGGTAACTGTGGCAACTGTGGCAAAGCCGCCGTCTGTGTGCTGCTTCTTGCAGACAGTGCCAGGCTAGGGTCCACGGTTATGGAGACTTGCGCAGAGCAGCCCGCAGAATTGTACGCCGCAACCGCAAAGACATGTCGTCCAGTGTCCAGGTGGCCTACCTGGGCCTTCTGAGGGAGCTGGCCAGATGGTCCAACATCTCGTGTCATCCGGTACTTACTACCAGAATCCAAATTTAAAATTTCAATAATGTAACCATCTACAGGAAAAGTCAGCATCTCTGTTGGCTTCACCTCCAACTCCAGGTTTCCACTCTTTTTGACTACCCGTAGGCTCCCCGGAGGCTCAGGGCAACGAAGGCCTAGCAGCTTTTGAACTGGGGAAGGGATCGTACTCCGGGCCAGCAGCCGCTGCAGATAAGTGTTCAGTTCCTGTCCTCTCTGTTCGCAGAAATCTGCAGACAGCGACTGCGCCAGGGCAGGAATCCAAGATCTCTCGGGGCCAGGGGGCAAGTCTCTGGCATCCACTGCGGCGCTCAGCTCCTGAAGCGCAGGCGGGACTCTTTCGAAACCAAGTCTTCTTTACACCCCTGAATTTAACAAGGGGTTCTTCTTTTAGAAACACCATTTAACAGGGGTTCCTTGTTTTAGAAACACCCAAGGCCTCATGGGCATGGTGGAAATCGGAGAACCGTCGCCAGGTTGTCCAAGAAATTCCGCTGCAGTGTGTGACCTTCACGCAATACTCCACGTGACCACCTGAAGCTCAGTTGGTCTGGGATTATTATGGATTATATTGGGGCTATATTGGGCGTTATATTGGGATAATGGAAAATAGAATGGAAACTACTATAGTATATTGGGGTTATAGTTGTCGTACTTCTTAGGAAGAAGTCATGGTGTTTCTATTGTGGTTGTTGTGACAACCTCGGGAAGGTACAGAACTACAGACGTCCGCAGGAATGTCATCCACCATTCGGCCGAAACTTGATGTACTGGCTATCGTTGAGGATCGTTGAAGGCCCTGATTTTCATGCCTTTCACAAGATGGTAGCTTCCAGCCCATGCTGCCAAGTTGCCTGCATCTTCGTGCCCAGTGATTTCCGCCTCGTACAAGGAAAACTGATAGCATTCAAGAATGACAGACTTCAGAATCCGAAGCCTGAATATAGGCTTCTCAAGGCCAAAAGTGATGCCCAGTTTGCAGAACACACCATCTAACCCCACAAGAACCCGCACAACCTTAAGAAAGTCCTGTCTAGACTCTAGGACTCTAGGCCACATAGGAACCTACATAATCCAAAGGCAGATTCTCAGGAAAGCAGATCATCACGTCTCCCAAGCTGCTGAGAACTTCCTCTGGCCATGGGAGTTCGCTTCCATCGCGCGGTCATGTGAGCAGTTTATGCTCACAGGGAAGTTTAGGGCTTAGGGTTAAGGGCTGGTAGAGGTCAGAACAAATATGATCTTACTCTTGCTTGGGACCTTATATCACCATAAAACTGCTGCCGCACAAGTCCTGCCGCACAGTGGCTGTAGTCTTGTTTGCAACTTGATTTAGTCAAGCACGCCTTCTTGGGCACATTATCCAGTAAGTTGACCCCTATAATCTTTTGAACCTCCATGTTACAGCGTTTAAGGTTTAGGGTGATTATGTCCCCAAGGTCGCTGAACCCACCCCTATGATGAGCATGAATGCAGTCCTTCTGCCTACGTTTTGAAAGACTTGCCAAGCTTCAGCCTCAGCGGCATCTACCTCACCTTCCTGACCACATGCGTCTGGGAAACCTCAAGCCCCAAAACCGCACCCTATACCCTAAACCATGTAATCAGGCGTATACTCTGACCGCGTCCGAAACCCTGTATCCCTTACCCCATACCCCAAAACCCTACACCCTAGACCCTCGCAGCTGCCCTTGTAAGGATGCTTAGCCCCCGGCGTGTACCATCGTCCTGCCCGTAGAACCTCAGGGAAGAACTCGTGGGACGGGGTTCTCAAAGTTAGGGGTACCTTTAAAGGGGATATATGCAACAAATATATATATATATGTATACATATATGTATACATATATGCATACACACACATGTATATGTGTTATATAGGGATTATATAAGGGTTCTATAGGGTTTAGGGTTTAGGGTTTCCCAAAATTAGGTGTACCTTTAAAGGGGTTTTGGCTGCACCATATATGGGGGTTATATAGGGGCTATGTAGGGTTTAGGGTTTCTCAAAATTAGGTGGCATTTTTTCGGAGGTCTCCTTAATAACGGTCATAGTACTTGGGGACTAGATTGGGGTCCCCTTATTTTGGAAAACTACCACTTGCAGCCATCTGTCATGGGTTTTCCATGCAAAGGACAGACCCTTAGTTCTCAACTTTCCCTATAACCCCAAACTTGAAATCCTCAACCCGAAATAGGAGTTTCCATTTTCTGTTGCAGTATCCCTATGTAACCGCTATGTACCACGACATTGCAAATTTCCATCAGAACTGTGGAGCCGCACTTCAAAAGCTCAGAAGTCGCGGCAGCATCCGGAGCGGGACCCTTCGGGGCACCATCACCTTCCATGTCCTGGCCATCATCTTACGCACGCTTAGTTGGCAATGAGGCATGGGTGAAAGTGGGGATCATACTAGGGCTGCTATGAAGAAGTGTACCCCTAGTCCCTAGTAAGATTAGTAAGCATGAGAAACCCTAAACTCCAAACCTAACCCTAAACCCTAAAGCCTAAATCCAAAATCCTAAATCCTAAACCCTTAACCTTAAACGCTCAACCCTAAACCCTCGGTTGTTCCTGCCTCCGCATCGACAAGAGGAATTGGGGAGCTCGATTTCATGGAGCCTGGGGAGTCCTGGCTGAAACAAGCCAATCCGTTTAGCGTATTATGGTAGACTATCGTATATTATCATATATTATGGTATAATATGGTATACTATGGTATATTATGGTATATTATGGTATATTATAGTATATTATGGTATCGTATGGTATATTGTGGTATATTCAGATATATTATAAAACGTTATGTTATATCATAGTCTAACCTTTTTAGCTATATAAGCACCTATTTAACCCTTTTTAGCTATGTCAACCCTATAAAACCCTTTTAGCCATAGAACCCCCTATGTAACCTCAGCTTCCATTTCATCTTCCACGTTTCTTTTCCATTTCATTCTCCATTATTGGGGAGGCAATATCCCTAAGTAATCCTTTTAGAAGGCTTTCGGCTCTCTGAGGCCCCTAAACCCCTAAACCCTAAACTCTATACACCCCTATATACCCCTATATAACCCTACATAATCCCTATATACCCCTATATACCCCTATATAATCCCTATATCCCCCTTTTAAGGGATCCCATAAAGTCCTCCAGCTCGAGCTTGGCTCTCACCCCGCGAAAGCCAGGCAGACCACCTGGGGGATTGTCAAAATTATCATGGGTTTTTATAGGTATATAATGGGGTTATATAGGGAATAATGGAAAAGGAAATGGAAACTACTATAGTATAATAGGGCATATATGGGTAGTTGTCAAAATGATGGTCCCTTTTTGGGTCCCCTAAATTAGGCCCCGTATTAGGCCCCATATTATAATAGGGACCCAAAAAAAGGCCATAATTTTGACAATCCCCCACCTGTCGCTGAGTCCAGCAGCACTTTGTCTCGTGGACCTGCCATTGAAACTCCATCACGAACACTGCCCCGCTGCTTCCTAGGGTAGTTTCCAGAAAGAAGGACCCCGAGATAGACTCCAAAATACTCTATAGACTATATTTCCTAATAGTGGTTTCCATTTTCTTTTCCATTATCCCAATATAACCCCAATGTTATAACCCTAAACCCGAAACCCTATATTATGGGTACCCCAGGAGCTGTTGTTTTGGAAACCCTCACGTGTCTGGGAAGCTGAGTCGGCCACCACGGCAGAACATGATGCTTTCAGCGATCGACTTGACCTCAGTGCTCATACTTGGCACGGGAGTAGAGAGCAGTATCCTTCTCAAAGGAAAAGCCTGCATGCAGGCGCGGTGCCGATGAGCCCAGCATGACCACGACTTCCCCGGCTTACTTAACCCCCTCATCCACCCCGAATTTGATCATGCTCTCCCAACACTTTTGACCCCATAAGAGTTGTTGTATGCATGTCCTGTGCATTCAAGGCACCATATCGGGCATGGTCCGCTGGAGCTTGTCTTGCATCTGCGAAAGCACCTGGCAAAAAAAGGCAGGAAAGACCAAGTTGCCCCTTAACCCCCGGGGTCTCCATATACCTGGTATGTACCCTCCATGAACCCTTGAGGGCCCCTGAATACCCTAAGAAAGGCGATGTGTCGTGTGAGCAACGTTGTTTTGTTGTGCTGGATTTATGCTCCTCTGCTTTCATGCTAAGATATGATCCTCATTATGAGCGCCCACAAAAAAAAAAAGCAATGCTGAATTGTGGCTGATGCCCATGCTACATATATGGTTGCATACTTACGCCACTGCTCGTACGTGTTGATAATCAACACACTTGTCCAAGGAAAGATGCTGAGGACCACCGCTTGCCCAAAAACTCCAAAGCCAAAAGATGCATGTTATCACTGTACAAGCCCCATGTCATCTGTGCCCTCCTCTTATCTCTTCTTCCCTCACTTTGATTTCTTTCAGAGCATGTCACCCAAAACATCTGGTGCTTTGCCATCACTGAGGGGTGGGTCTATTCTTGCAAGAAAATAATACAACTCACTGTTTAGTCTCCATACATTACTGGCCATGTACTCGCCACTGTCCCCCACGGCAACCGCCAAATGCTTAACTTGTCATCCACCCTCAATCCTCAGCCCCTAGGAACCCCAACCCCAGACAGAATCCTCACCCATAAACACGAAAACATGGCCAACGAAACGCAACACCCATCATCGCACCGACCTCAGACCTAAAACCTACACTCACAAACCACCAAAAAAAACAAGAAGAAGAATAAATAAATGAATCTAAATCCAAGATCCCAAGCCCTAAACTCCAAACCACAAAAGAACCCCAAACCTGAAACTTTGGCTGCCGACCTCAGCTCTTGCTTCCGCATCCGCAGCGCGGGCTTCTTTCTGCGCTACTTCTAATTGGAGCTCCTCAGGGTCTCAACTTCAGGAGGTTCAGGATTTAGGGTTTAGGGTTTAGGATTTAGGGTTTAGGGTTTGGGGGTCCCAATAAGAAGGAATATCATATTTGGGGGTCTACATTGGGTTCCCCTGTTTTGGGAAACTACCATGTGGAGTCTCTCGATGTAAGGGCGCCCCCAAGCGAAGGCGAAGTGGGGGTCAAAGTGTGGAGCTTGGGAGTGAAGTTTAGGATCTCAGGGACATGTGAGTAATGTTTTTTTTGGTG
>CAJNIZ010000476.1:0-19600 GCA_905231905.1 Symbiodinium pilosum | reverse complement strand
ATGTGAGTAATGTTTTTTTTGGTGGTTGAACCTGGTAAGAGAATATTCCGTATATGAAATACTATACCCCACAAGGAGGATATAATCTTACTCTATATTGGGTACCATAGTATCCCCAAATAAAATACTACTCATGTGGAGAAGTTGAGGGTGACTGGAGCTCCCGCCTAAGGAGTCTGCAATGCTTACTTTCGAAAAAATCGCACATCCGGTGGAGTAAAATTCTGGTATCATTCAGATGTGCATGTGCATATAGATATATATATATGCACAGTATTAGTTTGCTTATACATACTGAGACAGCGTGGGAGTTCTGCTGAAAGTATACTAAATTGCTAAATTGAACCTAGTGTACCATACTCACTATGTTGAAACAACATCATGTTAGCCTAGGCATCCCTTGCTCATATGCTCCCTTGTTGTGCGACGCAAAGATGCTGATACGTAATGATATGAAGTATGAGGGAGTATGAACCATGCCTTGTAGTGCACCGTATAAAAATGTACTCGAACAAAGCACCGTCTCACTTAATCCAAGAATACATCCCTAAACCCTAAACCCTAAACCATTAATGTGCAAATACTGGCCTCTTTTTGCACTTACGCTGGCCTGCCATATTTCAGGACCCTGAGATGAGCCTAAAACCACCCATGCGCCTGCGTATGTAGATTATGTAGGTGGTCTTTCGAAATTACAGCAAGTCTTCTTTTTACCCCAAAACACAGCGTGCCGTGACATCAAGGATATCCAGAAAGGGTCCAGGACTTGAAAACGGCTCAGCTAGCCGTTTTTCAAAATGGGGAATGTCTTAACGAGGTGATTCCCAGGATCTTTAGAATGGCCCATGTGTAACATCATAATGCTGGCCTCAACACGCGCTGCTCGTTGGCGTAGTTCCTGGCTCTTTCAATTGGATATTTGTTCCCTTCAACTGGAGGTTCCCCTTCCGTACCCCAAGATACTTCAAAATAGAGGTAATCCCAAAAGGAACTTTCTGCAAAACCCTGATTGTGGCTGTCTGGGATCAACTGCCAGGTTTCATTGCTGCTTGCAGCATTGTTCACATCGCTTCTGGTCCATCATCCTTGCAGTGGTGGTAGTTGTAGTTGTTGGTGTTGTCAGTGGTCGTGCAGGTATCAACTCAATAGCTATGGTAATGATCATACTAGTTCGCGAAGCGCCTGGCGATTTGGGCTTGTTCTTAATGTTTTTTAATGTGTTTCATCCATGCCCAAACCATGACAACGTTCGTCTTCCGAGAGCATACGGTTACCAGTGCATCCATGTCCAAACCATAACAACGTTCGTGTTTCGAGAGCATACGGTTGCCAGTGCATCCATGCCAAAACCAAACCATAAAAAATTTCGTGCTTCGAGAGCATACGGTTACCAGTGCACGCATGCCCCAGCCAGAATGACGTTCGTGTTTCGAGAGCATACGGTTACCAGTGCATCCATACCAAAACCAAACCATAATAAACTTCGTGCTTCGAGAGCATACGGTTACCGGTGCATCCATGCCCAAACCATGACAACGTTCGTGTTTCGAGAGCATACGGTTACCAGTACATCCATGCCCAAACCATAGTGACCTTCATGTTTCGAGAGCATACGGTTGCCAGTGCATGCGTGCTCAAACCAGAATAACGCTTGTGTTTCGAGAGCATACCAGTGCATCCATGCCAAAACCAGAGTAACGTTCGTGCTTCGAAAGCATACGGTTTCCAGTGCATCCATACCAAAACCAAACCATAATAAACTTCGTGCTTCGAGAGCATACGGTCACCAGTGCATCCATGCTCAAACCAGAAATAACGCTCGTGTTTCGAGAGCATACGGTTACCAGTACATCCATGTCAAAACCAGAATAACGTTCGTGTTTCGAAAGCTTACGGTTACCAGCGCATCCATACCCAAACCAAACCATAATAAACTTCGTGCTTCGAGAGCATACGGTTGCCAGTGCATCCATGCCCAAAAAACACAGTAGCTAACATGTTCTAAGAGCACACGGTCATGCCTCCTGCCTCAGGAATGTTGTTATAAGACGTATAGTTTTACCTAACTTGAAAAACACTCATTTTCGACTAAATCGCGCCGAAATTATGGCAACAAACACATCTAGCCACCTCAAAACCTCCAAGCGTCTCGCGCTCGTGTTACCTAGTTGGAACATTTGTAGCAGTAGTTGTCGGGGCAGCCTCAGCAACAGGAGGAAGAGGAGGAATGGTAGAAGCAACTGCAGTCGTCGAAACAGAATTTCTGTATAAGGTTCAGAATAAGAAAGAGCAAGAAAAAACAGCAGCAGGAAAGGTGAAATAATGATAATGGCAGTCAGCACAAAGCCCCTGACGGCAGGCAAATGCAACAGTACTGCTGGCAAACCAAAAGCGCCGGCATGTCGTCAGCTTGTCCCTCGGCAAAGGCCGCACGCACCACAGCCTCATACTGACGCGCTACGAGCCGGTATGCATGGAACGCAAAAAAAAAACCAGCACTCCACCTCTTCGGCTCTCCTCTGTTCAAGAACAGCCTTCTGTTCCATATCCCCAGCCTCAGAATGGGGATCATCTAGCAAGCCATGTATGAGAACTAAAGAAGCAATCAAGCAAAACCAAACCAAAGTCCCAATAACAAGCACCTGTAATCTCTCTCTGGCAAGGGCCTTCTGCAGCGCTACCTCCAACTGTGCCTGGCAAGGCCATGGGTTACTTTCTCAAAAGGCGGGTAACCCCAAGAAACCTTTAAAAGGGGGTCTGTAGGGATATACAGGGTTGAAGGTTACTCCAAGTAAAGTTTCCCCCAGGAACCCTAAGCACAAGTGCATGCATACATGTACATATGCATATACATTTACATATACATATGGGGGTCTTGCGAAGGACTAGCTAACAAGGAACATGTGAAAATCCAATGTTTTCAATTCCGTTTTAACTTTTGAGGGGTGGAAGTAAGGCTTAGGGTTGAATTAGTGCTCGCTTGTTTGGGCTTTGCCAAGATGATAGCCCCTTCTTCAGAATTATGCCTTTCAAAATCCTGCTGTTGATGGAAAGAATCCTGGATGACACGAATAGGGCAGAGTAACAACAAGAAGCGCACAATTGGGTCTATAAAGAAGGAATTTGGGTGGTTTACTAGCTGGTATACGCTGGCACATATGCGGACTCCACAAAACCAGGCAGCCCGCTTTTCGGGAGAAGCTCTTCTACAGACAGAACTCACGCTTCGAGGGCTTGCCTCCAAAGATGAAGATTACTTGGAAAAACTCACATTGGTCTTCAGGAGCTCTGGTACGCCCTTGCCGCAACTGTAGCGAACTGTAGCTTACATAAAGAGCTTCCAAGGAGCTCAACTCTCGAGGTTTGGGATTACTGTGCGGTGTAGAGTTTGGGGTGTAAAGTCTGGAGTTTGGAGTTCATGTGTAGAAACAGGTGAACCTCAAATAGAAGCACTCCACGAGCATGGATCAACCCTAAAGGCTAAGCGCTGGACCGCGTGCAGCCCTATATGTACCCATATACGCCTAGACGTCGCATGCATATTATATCTCAGTTATTAACCACCCTAAACCTTGGACCTTGAAAGCTATGGATTGGGTCAGTTCCCCTTACAATAACAGTTACCACAATGGATAACAGGAATTATAACAGCCCCTTAATGTAGGCCCTTTTAATGACAGCTTCTGGGAGGTGAATGACCCAAGCTCTGCCATATATCCCTAAACCCTAAGTAACAGTTGCCATCTTCTTTTCCATCATCCCTATATAGACTCCCTATATCCCTAAATCCGAAGTAGTAGGTTCCATTTTCTTTTCCATTATCTGGAGCACTTTGAAGCAGGCCTGGCTGGGTCCCAGGCCTCCTTCCTGATCAACGCCTCACGAAGTGACACCTACCAACGGCCAAGGAACTTGGAAGGGAGGAGGAAATAGCCTGAAACAATCTAGGGAGAAGATCCCCCGAAACAAAAAGCTTCCTCCACCTGGTCCAATTAGGCTTTAGGATTTAGGGTTTAGGGTCTAGGGTCTAGGGTCTAGGGTCCGGGGTTTAAACCCTCAGTCCTAAACCCTAAATCCTTAACGTTTCGGGTACCAACAGTTGCAGCCTCAAATTCGAGATCATGCCAAGGGTCTGACAGAGCAGGGCTCTGTTCCCTCTCATAGCCAGGATCATTCACAGAAGTTGGGTCTCCACACCTACCTGGAGGGTACCTTGAAAGGGATTATAGGGGTTATCTAAGGATTCTATATAGGGGTATATAGGGACATATAGGGTTTAGGGTTTGGGGTCAATCCCCTCACCCAGTGATGGGTTAAGGGGCTTAGGGTATAGGGTTTAGGGGACTACTGTAGGTATACTATGGCCCTGAAAACCCCTAGATTTAGGTGCGATTGCTGTGGAGGAGAGTTGACCTAACATAGAATACCATCTGGCACATGCCCACAAGTCCATACAAAACCCCCACTCACAGAGCCCAAGTCATGCACTGTGGCAAATAATCTCCTTCCCCCTAATACTAACCGCTTCCCATACGTAAGTTGTTCTCAAACTTGTGAGCCCTGTTGGTCACAGAGTATATTACGGCACCTAATATTTAGGGGTACACCACATTTTGGGGAACTACCCATATGCTTCAATTGGGGGGAGGGGATTGCAGAATAACTCACCTTTTGAGGATCACGTCACTGTTATGAGGTCCCTGTTGCAAAGGGTTGGGGTTACCCAAACCCTCTTGTTACGGAAGCTGCGGAGTTCCGCTCATACTGTATATAACCCCTGTTTTACCCTTATATTACACCTATATTACCCCTATATAACCCCTGTATTACCCTTATATAGCCTCTATATTACCGCTATATAAGAAGTCCTGCCTCTACATCAGCACCTCGCTTCATAGGTTCGCCTCGTGCCTGGCCAGCACCGTCTTGCCGCTTAGGCTGATGCAGAAAGAGGAGGGGATCAAAAATCAGGGGTCCTTTGAAAGGAGACACCCCGCGTACGTGGGGGTCTTTACAAGGATGCAAGAGGTTCAGTGTTTCCAGCACTCAACGCCCCTCTTTGGGAGTCCCAAACTGTCATATATTGGGATCTATCTCCCTTCTTGCAAACAAAACATATGAGAGGGGCCCTACAGGATATGATAGACTCTGATAGACAAAGTGTTAATTCCAGCGGCAATCAAAATCACGATATAAGATGGTCCTTCTTGGGCATTCTTAAAAACGGGCCCCCTCTGGCACAACACAGGATTGAAAAGGGACAGAAGGAGCTTCCGCATAGCAACAGCACAAGTCAGCTTACAGCTGTTGAATCACTACGAAGTGGTCACTACTACAGCGCCCACAAGAAAGAAACCTGAACAAGGAGCCTCCACATAGCAACAGCACAAACCAGCAGAGTGGAGCTTGCTCAAGTCGACGTCCTTTAAGTTCAACACGACCGTCACAAGAGGGGACCCACCCGGGGTTTAGGCTATAAAGTCTAAGGTTCAGGGCTAAACCAGGAAAGCTGCCGCAAACTATGCCTGAATGACCAGCAAAGGCAGGAACACTGTAGGACCCTACATAACTCGTAAACAGTTGTCCTAGAGCGGCCCAAATATTCGGATACCTGTTCACGATAGGCATGGTAGATCATGATAAGCATCATTGGGGGAGGATGTCTTCAAGAATGCCAAGCATAGACCCAAATGCTCATCCTTATTCCCTAAACGCCCGACCCTACATCCAAACCCTAGGACCTAAACTCTACACCCTGGACCCTGAATCCTCAGCGTGCACCTCCAGCTTGTCTTTGGGGCGAGATGCTGGCGGCCTGACAAACGCTCATGCGAGAGTCAAGGGTCCTTTTGAGGCCTCAAAGGACTTATACCCAAACCTTCTGGGATCTTTTGAAGAAGAGACTATCTTGCACCATTCTCCGGACCATGGGGTTCTGCCAACTGTCCACCTTGTTCTCGTAGCATACAAATTGGGTAGAGTCTATGAAGTGAGCTGCATGTTGCAGCCATGTGACCACAGTACTCTAGCTCAGACATGTCTAGGTTTTACTCAAAATCAATACCCGAAGCCCGCCATGGTCTCATGGATCTGCTGATGGCACTTGATGGCGACTGACATGCGAGAGAAACACACCAACGATGATCCCAAAAACAAACCCTACGGACTAAACCCGAACCCCGAAAGCCTACCTGCAGCCCGCTTCCCCGCTCAGTCTCTCTTCCTTCATCCCCGCACAAGCAACATAAAGCCCACAAGGGTGCCAAAACCTGTCCGCGATGAGGATTCAATCCACAGGATAACCCTATACGGGCATCTCTACCTACACCGGCTCAAACCCCAATGAGCATGTCTCCAAATCACCTTTTTACATCCGCCATCGAGAACTATAGCCCCGACATTACCCCTGGGGTTGCTAAGGGTATCCCTCTTTTGGAGAAATCCTAAACCCCAACCCTGAACCTAAAACCCTCAGACCCCCTAGCCCCAAAACCTGAAACCCCTAAACCCTAAATCCTAAAACCCCTAAACCCTAGACCCCAAAACCCTCTAATCCTCTCAACCCCTGGTGTGAGGTCGCGGCTTTGGCGGTGGGATCTTCTGAGAGGGTTTGGGCACCGACTTTGGAGCAGGCTTGTTTTTTCCTCCACCACAAGGTTGAGGTTTAGGAGCTTAGGACTTCGAGTTAAGGCTTGGTCAAAGTACCCGCTTCCGTCCGCGCGAATCGTCCCTGGAATACTTTACAGAATGGTTGTGGTGAGAGTTGTAGGTTTAGGTCTTAGGGTTTCAAGTTTAGGGCTTAGGCTTTAGGGTTTACGGCTTAGGGTTCAGCAGGGTTTAGGGGTTCGGGATTCAAAGTGTGAAGCTTAGGGCCTCCCACAAAGAGGTGGGGGCGTCCAAATATTACCATTTGGGGCGTCCGAGAAACGGATGATGATGCTGTGGCTCATTTCGGAAACACTTATAGTACCCCTTAAGTAGATAGAATATGGGGTTTAAGGGGATCTTATTATAATACACCCAAAGGCATATTCTATATACTTAAGGGGGACTGTAATACTTGAGTTGGGTTCCAGGCTCCCCAAGAACCCCTGGGTCTCTTATAGGTGCTGCTGTACTTCAAAACCCTAAACCCTCAACCCTAGGTCCTGAGGGTACAGGATGAAGTACTCCTCATGTCAGGGTATAAACCCTATATAATCCCTGTAGCTTCCGTCTCTTTTCCATTATCCCCATAGAACCCCAATCTACTAGAGTAGTTCCCATTTTGTTTTCCATTATCCCCATATAACCGCAATATACTATAGTAGTTTCCATTTTCTTTTCCATTATCCCCAAATATCAACTTTAAGAGTGCTCTCAGTTCATGACCGCCGCTTAGGCTCGCCGGGGCTCATAGCTGAGAACTGAGGACCAAGGACCAAGCCCTTCGCCCAGTATAAGGGGTTTTCCTAAAAGTAGGGGTACCTTTTTGGGGGTCCCCATAATAAGGAGCATAGCTTTTAGGAGATCTATTTTGGGGTCCCCCTATTTTGGAAAACTACCACAATTGACTTATGGTAGTTTCCATTTTCTTTTCCATTATCCCTATATAGCCTCAATATAAACCCAATATTACCCTTATATCCCAATATTATTGCTCTGAAAACTTTCGCAGAATTTCAGGGGGCTTTCAATTCAGAACCTTGAAGCCTAAGGACTTTCCGCGGCAGAGCCCCAAATAAGGGAGAGCTCCTCTGCTCCCGCAAACCCTAATTTTTCCATAGGGGTTTAGGGTTTAAGGTTTAGGGTTTAGGGCTAAACCTGAATTCCGCAATTGGGCGCCTCTTGCTCAGACCAACCTAAGACCTCAAATGCTTTCAGTGGTGCCCCTCTCTGATGACATAAACCAGTAGTAGATCCCAAACTCATGTAGCGAGTATGGACAACGTGCAACAAAGCCAGAAAGCTTGCCCGAAACAGCAACACGAAATAGACGTTGAAAATGCCTCCTACTAGGCCCCAGTACTGGGTTGCTGTTAAGGAACTTAAGTTAAGTTACAAAATTGGGGAAAGCATTACATATACTATATATATATATGTATACATGCGTACACCCATTATGGTAACTTAGCTTAAATCCTTTAACAGCAACGCGGAGTACCAAGCCAACTTCTTGTGGCTCCATGTCGCACTCTGGCCTTCCTTCCACGGTGGCGGCTGCACTTTAGGCTTCCCTGGTGCTTGAGTTGGGGAGCCCTTTAGGGAACCTAGGGATATTTGAGGATTACATGGGGATGCTGGAAGTCCCTATGAAGGATCATATGAGCTGTAGTCTCAACTCCTAGTATCCCCCTTAATAACCCCTACAACAGCCCCCTATATGATCCCCTATACATTCCTCTTTAAGGAGTTTAGACTATAGCTCATATGAGGAATATTTTCAGATCCTGGGCCAAGCAGAGTTCGGGTGGAGCAGATCAAACGGACCTTCCTGGCTGAGTTTCAGTAGCTGTGGGGTGTAACCCTATGGAATTGGGGATAATGGAAAATAAAATGGAAACTACAGATAGGATTATACTGGGGATATAATGAGGTTTTCAATAGCTGTGGGGTTCAGCGGGCTTCAGGGTTCTGCGGCTTGGCATTGATATGCCTGAGTTGGCTGGCAAACATGATGTTGTTGCAGGTGTTTCAGTCTCCTGAAACACAACCTTGAAAAGATGAAGTAGTCAAAGCTCTGCTTAAGTAGGCCACCATAAGAATTCATTCAAGTTGAGCCGTCATTCATCGGAAGAGCAAGTAAAATACATGTCCCGATGCGACACATAAGGATTCTTCACATACTGTGATAATGAGGGGTTGTGTTCAAGTCTCAGTCATGCACTTCAGTCCACAGAGCCCCAAGCTGACTTGTGCAGGCTTGGGGCCGTGTCTTTCTTGGCCCTTGGCTACAAAATCAACATGCTGCCACGTACTGAAAATTATCCCCAAGACAACAGCATGACAGCTCTACACAGAAGAAACATCTTGACCCTGCCATGTGCCGCTCAGCCGTCCCTTGCTAGCAGTGCCCTGTCGCGCCTTTGACCTCCGAGGACTTCGAGCGCTGTGGAGCAGGGCTGGGTGGCCGTCGAGTTGGCTCTTGCGACTTCGATCTCTTGGGCGGCTGCTTTCGCACCGGATCTGGGGTCTTTGACCTTGATCTCTTTGGCGGCATCTTGCTTGAGAAGGGCCTGCCAATCCAGAACAAAAATCATGAGAAAGCACCACTTGAAACCTGCGCTCAGCATGCGGCCTGCGTCCGGCCAGACACCACCAAAGTCACTGAGAGCTGGGGCCAAAAAGGCTACGAAGTGGAGAATGAGCTTTGTCTATGGCTGCTTGTTACAGACTGCATACAGCATTGCAACAGACTTTCAGGAAGCAAGCGGAAACTCAATCTGACTGCTAGCTACCTTGCTCTTTGCTCAGCAGCTTAGGCCAGGAGAATCTCCCGAATCCTCCTGTCATCGGCTTGAAGGAGCTTCTCAAGTTTACGGTTTAGGGTTTAGCGCTTAGGGTTTAGGGTTTAGGGTTTTGGGTTCAAGGTTAGGGTTCAGGGTTCAGGGTTCAGGGTTTAGGGTTTAGGGTATGGGGACGGAAGGGGATTATAGGATTGTTTGGGGAGATTATGGGAACTAGACTTGTGGAGAGATTTTTGTGTCTTGTTGTTGTTACTAACATGGCTTTTGGTCTCACTACCCAATAATGATGGGAATTTCGCTCCTGTACTTGCTGTAGCACGGGCATCACCAATGTTGCTTGGGGCTTTTCCAAAGGGAACCCTTCAGAAAGGAACAACCCTAAACCCTAAACCATGAACCGTAAACCCTAAACCCCTCCCCGTAGGATCTTTGTAACTGCCATGGGCTAGACTTCCCCTCCATAATCAACCGCAACAAAAGCAGCTTTCAGGACCACGTGAGCCTCGCTCTAATGCTCATGAAGGAGGGTTTTGGGTTTAGGGTCTAGGGGTTTAGGGTTTAGGGTTCGGGGTTTAGGGTTTAGGATTGGGGGTTTAGGGTTTAGGGTTCCAACTTCAATTGTGGGAGGACCTTGTCACACTAGTCAAGGATGCGAAGCCCTCCATGCTGCACTCAACTTGCTGGAGGAAAGTAGGGAATGGAGGAATGCTGTAGATCTCCCAATAATAAAGTGGGTTGCATTCTCTTTTCCCCGCCCTAAATCTTGAACCCTACACCTTGAATCCAAAGCCCTGGTTTAGGGCAGTTTCCATTTTCTTGTCCACTCCTTCATACCCTACGAGCCACCCAAAATCCTATGCATCCCTATTGTCAACCCCGGGTTGCATTTCATATTGCATTTGCTGTTGATTTGATACTTCAGTCCCTACCCTGAAGCTTAAAGTTTGCTCCCGAAGCCCTGTTCCCTTCAAACCCTCAATAGTAGTTTCCATTTTATGCTCCATCATCCCTATATAACCCCAAGATACTATAGTAGTTTCCATTATCCCAATATTAACCCCAGTATGTACCCTACAATCCTTATATAACCCCCCTACATAACCCCAAGATAATCCCCCTAAACCCTAAACCCGAAACCCCAACATAATTTAGGGAGTCAACAATCCTGAGTCTCAGGAGAATCGTCTGTACGGTGGTAATTCTGCAGCTCGGTCGAAATCTGAGGCCGTTTAGACGCGGATGTAGGAAGGCTTATGGTTAGGGTTTAGGGTTTAGGGTGTAGGGTTTAGGGGCATTATCTTGGGATTATAGGAGTTATATAGGGGTTATGCAAGGATTGTAGGGTACGGGCTATAGGGGTTATATAGGGGTTATATAAGGATTGTACGGAACATAGTTGGGGTAAGATGGAAACCAAACAGGAAACTACTATAGTATCTTGGGTTATATAGCGTAATTGTAAGTCACTCTTTGGGTGGACAGCTCCAAGGAGGTCAAACTGTCTTGCATATGTGTAGCAGCAATTTTCTGGCAGATTCGTAGACGATTGCAGCGTGAGCTTCAGTCTCATCATCTTAGAGTCAGCAGGACCCCACAACATGCCACAAGAGGCACACTCACTGGGGCCAGCACCAAATATTTGCTGTCAAAAATTTGTTGGCGTACCTGGCAAGGGCGCTTAAGGATCCTAGGCTACACCACCATAGGGCTTACGCAAGCCATTGTTTGGGACCGGGGGGGTAGGGCGGGGGTTAGTGTAGGATCTACGAATATGAACCATGAATCCTGGATCAAAAACGTACATGACTAGAAACATGGGTTGCCCATCTGTAGGGAGCTTCGTTTTGAGGTGCACATTCCGGGCGGGTCTGTTCGCCCAGTTATGCAGAATGAAGGAACATCATCCCTGTTTACGATAGTATATTGGTGTTACATAGGGATAATGGAAAAGAAAATGGAAGCCACTATAGTATATCGGGGTCATATTATAAGGATAATGGAAGATAAAATGCTCTCACGCAAAGCTGGAGAAACGCGCAAAACCCCTATGATCGAAAGTCAACCCATATGAGTAATGTTTTTTGGTGGTTGAACCTAGTAAGATTATACTATAACCAAAAGGAGGATATAATCTTAATCTTATTCTATATTGGGTACCATAGTATCCCCAATAAAATACTACCCATATCCCCCCTTCCGTCTCCCTCCTCCCAGTCCCCACCTCTAACCCCTAAACCCCCAAAGCTGCACTCAAAATCCAATGCCCAAGAACTTCCATACCATCCCCAGATTTCCCTAAACGCTCAACCCTGAACCCTATATAACCCCATCATAGCAGTTTCCAATTTCTGTTCCATTATCCCTATCTAGTCCCTTTATAGTCCACGTAGAGTGCCTATATACCCTCAACCCTAAACCCTAAACCCCCTAAACCCTAAAACCCCCTAAACCCTAAACCCTAAAAACCCCAAACCCTAAACCTCCTTGTAAGGGTGGGCCCCTGTTTTGTAAAATCCCCAGACCTCTCGGAGCCAGAGTCGCATCCGAGGAAGCGCTGAGAGCCTGAAGGATACCAGGGCTTCACAAGGCCTTGGGGTTTTTTGGTTTAAGGTTTAGGATTTAGGGTTCAGGGCTTAGGGTTTAGGATTGAGGGTTCAGGGTTTAGGGTTTAGGATTGAGGGTTTAGGGTTTAAGGGAGAGTTAGGGCGGATGGGAGTCGACAGAGCTGAAGGCTCCGGACTGAAGGAGCGGGATTTTAAGAGCTCGGGATTTAGGGGGATTCAGGGTCCAGGATTTTGGGGTTCAGAGCTTGGGGCTCAGGATTCAAGGATTCAGAGCCCAGGGTTGGACAGGAGTGTAAGGAGCCAGGTTCAGGGCTTACCGATTGCAAGTGATAGAGTTCTCAAAAATATGGCCCCCGACCCCGACTCTCACCCCAAACCCTAAACCCTAATACCCAGCGGAACCACGGACAGCGTCTGCCTGAACATGGAACGCGGTTCACTGCAAACCTCCGCCCGGACCCCAAACTCTGAGCCCTGGCCCCAAACCCTACACCCCAAAGTCCTGAACCTCTACCTGGAACCCCTGGATCTCTGCCCTTAACCCAAACTCATCATCTCCTGGAAACAGGTCGGGCACGCGTTATCCGCGCTGCCAAGCCAATGTGGTAGCAGTACATTAGGAGAGCAGCTTTGAAATACTCCTGAGTGGCCAAGAAAGACATGTTTACGGCGGTTAGGGTTTGGTGTCGAAAACCCTCCATCCTGGCTTCGCATTCGGCAAGTTCCCAAAATTAGGGGTACCTTTCTGGGGGTCTATATAGTAAGGATTATAGTATATTGGGGTCTACATTGGGATGCCCCTATTTAGGGAAACTATCATTCAGGCAGTAGGCTTATCTTCGCGGGTTCCAAAGCTGAGAGCCCCTGCAATGAGAATCCTGCAGCACTGGGTCAATAGACGTGGACTCAAAATCTGACACGATCTTTTTAGTTGAATAACCCTGAACACTGAACTTCGTTCCCCAGGGTACCCCTTCAAGATTCGAATGGTAGGCTTGGAAAAAGACTCTGCTGCTTAAAGTGTCCGCCACAGACCCGTGTTGTATCTCCATACAGCCTTGTATAGCCTGATACAGACCCCAGGACAAAATTTGTACTTTGAGAGCCTCCGAGATCATGTACAAATTCTGACATGATTCGGCGCTTAATTCCGCACACTACATGCTTCTGGCAGGAGAAGCGCATCGCAGTCCTGCTGGATGATTAGTAGGGCTATAAGGTACTTTAAACCGAACCCTAAACCCCTGAACCCCTAAGCCCCTAAACCCATTTTAAGCCCTAGACAAGCCCCTAAGCCCGTAAACCCCTAAGCCCCTAAACCCCTAAGCCCCTGAACCCCTAAAACCCTAACCCCTAAACCCTGAAGCCTAAACTGGCCTAGGACACTTCTTGGGGCTCTGGGGAGCTTCTGCCCTGATGCGGTGACTAAGTGCCCTACTTGGAGAGTCAGGAAGACTTAGTTTTTTACCCTATGATCCATGTAGTAAATCTAGTTATCCCCAGTATTAACCCACTTACTAAGTCCCCCTAACCCTCCAAGTAGCCCTGCATCCCAAGCGCCGGACATGGCCCGGCTCCATGAACTGAAGCAAGGTGAGCACAGCCTGGGATGGCTTGGGGCTCAGACTGGGTTGGTGTTAAGGAACCTAAAGTAAGTTGTCATAATGGGTATGCATGTAATTAATATGGTTTCCCCAATGTAGTAACTTAAGTTAAGTTAAGTTCCTTAACAGCAACCCAGCAGAGCTTCGGGTTTGGCGCTTTTGGGTTTAAGGCTTGGGTCTCAACATTGGGAGTTCAGGATTTGAGGATTGAAGAAGGCACAACTGCCTGGCCCCTCTGAATATCACCAGGGCAGTGATCTCGTGGGCCAAAACCCCAAACCGCTCTAAACCATAATTCGCCTTTATCCATGCTTCATATTTCAAAAATGAAAACATATCGCCCAACATACCATGTAGTAGTTTCCATTTGACCATTATCCCAATATAGCCACAATATACTATACAGTAGTTACCATTTTTCTTTTCCATCATCCCAATATAGCCCCAATATACTATATAGTAGTTTCCATGTTCCTTTCCATCATCCCACCCACTAAACCACAACAAACCCCTCTTGACCGGCTAAGCTGAAACCCCGCATACCCATGACAAGAAGAGGTATCCCACCATATGCGGGTTTCCGAGAATTTTGGGGGTCCCAAAGCCAGGATTATGGTAGCGCGTGCCCACCATTTATATGTGCACTGCTACGACAGACCGTGTATGCTGGAGTGAGGGAGAGGCCACCACAAAAGCTGGGGGTTTCCCAAAATTAGGGTACCTTTTTGGGGGAGTCCCTATCATAAGGATTACAGCATGTTGGGGTCTATGTTAGGGTCCCCCCCAGTATGGGACATTGCCCAGCTACTGACAGGCCCCTGTCTCGCAAGGGCGCGGACTGTGCGTGGGAGAACAAGGTGAAACACCACCGCCTGCGGAGGCACGAATCTGCCCGCCCAATGTCAGAATCAAGGGTTTGTGGGTTCTATAGGGGTTATATGGGGATAATGGAAAAGAAAATGGAAACTATTATACTGGGGTTATATAGGGTTTTAGGGGTTTAGAGTTTATGGGGTTGGGGGGGGGTTTAGGGTTTAGGGTAGCGTTTCTTCTGGTGGCTGAGCCAAGTAAGGCTGTATTCGCCTTATGGAACACCATACCTAAAAGGAGGATATGATCTTACTCGATGTTGGGGGACTAGAGGATCCCCAAATAGAACATTATTGAGGGTTTCCCCAAATTAGGGGTACCTTTTTGGGGGTCCCAATAATAAGGATTATAGTATTTTGGGGCCTATATTGGGGTCCCCTGATTTTGGGAAACTGCCATTTGAGGGTTTAGGCTTGGGGGTTTTATCTACAACGATACTAGTACCTATAGTACCATTCTAACAGGGATTTCACAAGTCCATTAACACTGACATTGCTTGGGGGGCATTGCAGGCGAGTCCCCAGACCCTTTTTCGCTGAGCCGCAGAGCACTGCCCTACAACCTGAAACCGAAACAAAAACAAAACCGCAAAGCCTTAGCCACTCAATCCCCAAGCCCTGAACCCGAAACCATAAAACCGAAACCCCAACACTCTGGAAGAAAAAATCGGGTGGATCGCCTCCAGCATGGGGAACACCAAAGTCCTCCCAATTTGCAAATGCAGGCAAAATAGAATTTGGGGAATCACATCGAAGTCCTTCTTTCAGGGCACACAAAAAAGATCCCTGTTTTGAGAAAGCGTCACATTCTCATCCATGGAAAACCCTAAGCTCTGAACCCTAACTAGTAGTTTCCATTTGTCCATTATCCCCATGGAACCCCAATATAACCCCTACATACCCATTAGAGTAACTTGATTCAAGTCCCGAAGCCCTTTTCAACTTCAAACAAAGGATGACCAGCTTTCACCCAGGACAAACACTTAAAGGCACAAGGCCAGACAGTCGCAGGAGCCGTGAGAGAAGCGCTTCCTTGGCTGGAATCTGAATCCTGTGGAACCCGAATGATTACGTAGATAGAGCATGGCTTTGAGTACATTATCCCAATATTATCCCAATGTACTATAGTAGTTTCCATTTGCTTTTCCATTATCCCAATATTACCCCAATATACGAGCTTGGAGAGTTGACCTGCATCAGCTTGTCCCTTGACCACACTTCGGAAGCAGAGCTGTCCTCCAAATTCGCCAGTGCGCCCGCAGATTGAAGAAAATGTGGGTCAAAGAGCCTACCATGAGCGCAAGCAACGAATCTAAGCCGGCACAACCACACACCTGGACTCAGAAGCTAGCTGGAAGAGATGGTGAAAGGCAGCATCAAGGAAGCCACACGCATGCCTTGAGCTTCTTCCCACACAGCCTCAATCCTTGGCTTCGCAACCGCTAAAGTAAACACTCAGAGCAAGGCCATTCTGCGACGGCTGGGGCCTAGGCTCTTGGTGCAAGCTGTGCAAGATCACGTCGCTCTGCACAAGCCGCCAGATCACCTGTTGCACTGCTTGGGTTTCAGAGTCCAGGTGCAAGTGTCCACGTTTGGACGGTGCCCAAGAATTTGATCGAATCTGTTTACGTCGAAGCGCGAATACTGAAGGGACTTTAGAGAACTGATCCTGGTGCCCTTTTAACACATGAGCCGCCACAGATCATTTCCCTGATACGAAACACCCCTATCTAGATGAATTCTTTGAAGAGACTATGATTGAGACCAAACCCTAAACCCTCAACATTGAGACATCACAGGGCCTGCCTTGGTCAGCACGAGACCCAGGCTCCAGCAGTCTGTCAGCAGGAAGATGATCGGCACCTCCCAGATTTCAGGGACGCAGGATTTAGTTTCAGGTTTTAGGATGAGAGACTAAGGGGATTTAAGGTGAGTCCCCTTTGGCAAGTCCAGGAGCTGTATGGGAGTTGTCCGAAATTAGGGTCCCTTTTTGGAGGTCACTCCTGAAAGTTTGGAGTTCAAGCTTAAGGGTTGACAAGCTTAGCAGTCTGGAATCTTCAGTGCAGGGACGCGTGCTGAGCACTCAGGTACTGACCATGTTAGTTTTGCAGGACGTGTGTCAAAATCAGGTTCTCAAACATCCAGGAACTAGCTGCAGGTGTTGCAAAGTGTCTTTCCCAGTTCCGAGGGAAGACCAGAAGGCGCGACTGACTGCTGGGAACCATAACATCCCAATTGATAACACTGCAAAATTGGTGTGTTGCGATCAAATCCAAACGGACGTCAGCTGAATTGAAGTTTCTGGCGAGATCGAATCATGTTATATCAAAAATCCCCACCTACACCACAAACTATAGCACCATGCTGTATGTGGGAACCCCAAAACGGACTTTTTGTCACGTACCCAACTGGGAGACTTGCCCAGATTCGAGCTTCACATCTCAACATACCGGAAGAACTCACAGCTAAATGGACTCTCAAAAACTAAGAGCCTCATAATCAAGAGAAAAGCCTGCCCATTTTGTTCTGCTGGCGAAGCTCTCCCATGGAACGTCTTGTCCCTGCTGGCACGCGCTCCTGCTCTCAGAACACACCTGAGACACAAGAAGTGTGTACCACTGATCCATGGCAGGCATGAGGGAGTTTCTCAAAACTAAACCCTATGTATGTCATCTAGTATCTACACCATAGTCTGCTGGTAACCCCCATCTAGCCCAGGGGTCCCAACAAGCCTCATTCTGAGGCACCCCATGGATGAAAACGAGCAGCCAGGGCACCACTGCACATGGGGCAGGAGCAGTTGCCACTGGCGTCGTGTTGCGGTCCTATGATGCAGCAGCCCCCTAGCAGCAGCAGAAACCTGGGCTGCACCACATGAGGCATGGTCCAAACTCCTTAAAGGGGGTCATATAGGGGATTATATAGGAGAGTATTGAAGGGGTTATTAAGGCGGATACGAGGAGTTTAGACTTGGCTCACATGAGCAAACACTTGGACGGCCGAAGGCATTATGGGCATTCCCTGAAGGACATGGGGTTTCTCAGAACACGGCGAAACTTGAAAACCCTAGAGATGTATGGGACTAGAACAAATAGGCTTGACGATGGACTGCGTGGAAACTGCTTTGAGAAACTCCGACAAGAAGATGCTTCACCGGCTAGGCTATGGGACCTGGGAATGGCTACCCTCCCCTGAACCAACATGGAATCTTAACAGGGATCCTGTAAGGACTTGTATCCTGCTCAATGGGGTCTATAGGCAGTTCATGACATGAAGGATCTCTTTTGGAAAGCTCTGATTCCAAGAAGGATTTTAAAGCTTGTGGGTATGTCAGGGAATCCCCTCATTTATGGAAACCCTAAACCCCAAAAGGTTTGAATGATAGCCGTGACTATGTGCAGTAAAAGCACATGCTGCGCGTTAGCAGCACCATGGGCTGGCCGAACTGTCGCCCGACTTTCCAGAGCCACGTTACCTCAGGTTTGTAGGGCTTAGGGTGTGGGTTCTGTTTTTTTCTGGAACCTCTTTCCTCCCTGCTGATTAGAATGCCGCTTTGGTATGGTTTTGCAAGTCAGCTTTTGATCTGTGCGCGGCTCCTTCCAGCCTTCTTGACGAGACTGGTTTGGGGTTTAAGGTTAGGGTCTGGGGTCTAGGGCTTAGTCATGACATACAGAATGCCCCCCCTTTGTCAAAGAACATTAGAATTATGAAGCATGCCCACTCCTCTATGGGTAAATCCAGGTGATTTTCAATAATCGGAAGTTGGTCTAACTCATGAAATGGAGGGATTGATCGCTTTGGCAAAGTTTTGTCACGCGGTCATTGCCAGAAGGTGATGACCGAACAATCAGTATGAACATAAATACAGAAACAACATCCAACGCAACTGCGATAACATCAGCACTGACAATTGGGATCCCAATACAATCCAACTCAAGCTACTTGTAGCATGAGCCATGCTCCTCCCCGTGAGTTCTATGATGAGCCGATCAAAATGAAAAGCCATGTTCAGAGCCCATCATACATGCACGCCAACGATTCACACCATCGCTTGAAGCTTCTATGCAAGCCTGAAGAGCTTTGTAGAGCGTGAGCTAAACTTCCCATTGTTGGTGCTAGGACCTTGCTCAGGGTATTTTCTCCATTCATGTGAACCACATTCCTAGTAAGAAGCCCCGAAGCCAGCTATCTTACACTTCCGTTTTCTTCTGTGACCCCTGCCTTCCAGCACGAGGTTAACCCAAAGTGCAGCAGGGGGTGGGAAGACAAACAATACACCGGTTTTGATTCTTGGGCTTTAATAAGGGATGTGCGGTAGCAAAAATGGTAGTTTCCCAAAATGAGGGGACCCCAATATAGACCCCAAAATACTATAATCCTTATTATAGGGACCCCCCAAAATGGTACCCCTAATTTTTTGGCAACCCCCAAATGTACCCACACCCTCCGGGTGTCTTGGGGCGCAATTTCCATATCACCTCTAGCCGTTACGCGACAGGATAGGGGTTTACCCATTCGGGTAATATTAGGGTATATAGAGGTTATTGGTTTGAGGGTTTTAGGGTTTTACGGTTTTGTAGTATTTAGGGTTTAGGGGATTACATCGGGGTTATTGTATATGTGCATAATGGAAAAGAAAATGGAAAGTACAGGGATTGTAGGGATTAGAGAAGGGTTGTATAGGGATATTAGGGTATATATTGGGGTTATTGTATATGGGGATAATGGAAAATAAAATGGAAACTACAGGGGTTATAGGGGTTGAGATAGGGGTTATATCAGGATACCCTACATCCTGAACCTTACACCCTGAAAACTTGTGCATAAAACCCTGGGTCCACGCAGCCGGGAAAGGGCAGGTACGGCCTAAGCAGGCCTGGGTGGGAATTTTGGGGGGGCGGTTTAGGGTTCGAAGTCGAGGCGGCTTGGGGTGGAGGCTTTCCGGGTTCAGGGTTTCAGGGCCCTGGGTTGGCCCCTAAAGCCCTTTGAAAATTATTAGTATATGGTAGTTTCCCTAAATTACTGTTCCCAAAATGGGGAAATTTATATAGGGCCCCGTATTATAATGGGAACCCAAATATAGGACCCCGTATTATAGGGAATTTAGACCAAACCCA
>CAJNIZ010000475.1:7883-19026 GCA_905231905.1 Symbiodinium pilosum | reverse complement strand
GGATAATGGAAAAGAACATCGAAACCACTATTTAGGGTTTAGGGCTTAAAGTTCCCGCTTAAGTAGATAGAATCTAGGGGTTATATGGCATAATGGAAAAGAACATGGAAACTACTATTTAGGGTTTAGGGGTATAATCCCCCTTAAGTAGATAGAATATGGGGTATATGGGGATCTTATTATAATGCACCCAAAGCCATATTCTATCTACTTCACGGGGACTTTAAGCCCTCGCCTATTTACTAGCCTTGCCGTAGTGGCTATCTTCTGGGACCGTTTGCGGGCTTGTCTGAGTGCAGTCCTGATGATTCCTACCAGGTATATGTTGGTTACTTCCCCCACCCTGTAATAGTCTATTTCAGGGGTCATGTTAAGGGCTATATAGGTTAAGGATTTAGGGTTTAGGATGACGGTATTCGGGGTCATATGATATAGCTATATTATGAACATTATCCTCTTGTTACAGAGTCGGGGCAGTACCCAAGGTATTTATATGGTAGTTTCGCAAAATAACGGGACCCTTATTGTAGCCCCCAAAATGCTATAATCCTTTTTATAGGTACCCCTACTATTGAAATTATTGGGAAACCCCCACATCCCTAAACCCTAAATAACCCCTAAACCCTAAACCCGTAAACCCTCAACCCTAAACCCCCATATGAACCATAGTCTAAACTCCTAGTATCCCCCTTAATAAGCCCTATAGTAGTCCCCTATATATTCCCCTATATAACCCCCCCTTTAAGGAGTTTAGACTATAGCCCATATGATCAACGAAGGCTTGGTCTTCAGCAAGCCTGGCAGGGCCACTGCGGCGGTCTTATGATTCCACAAGACAGCTTCTCCAAATCCGGGGTTTTTTTTGTAATGGAAGCTATAGGGATTATAGGGGATTTTATATGGGGTTATATAGGGGTTGTGGGATTATATTGGGGTTATATGGGGATAATGGACAAGAAAATGGAAACTACACTGGGTTATATAGAGTTTGGGGTTTAGAGGGCCTGTGAGACTGGCGGTGTTCATTTTACTGCGACTCAGGCAGCCAGTAATGTAACAACGGCTTTGCTCTTGAGTTGCATGTGCTTGATCCTTCTTCCGTTGGCTCGGTCGTATTGATGTACAGCAACACGGCCGGGAGCTGGGACTTCAATGTCCACTAGGGTTCTCGACGAACCTGCCTCTTTTATTTTAGCATGTCGATTCTCAGGCTTTCTACCTCCCATGGCCTGAACATCATTTGATTGTGGCTTCAGCGGCGATCCTTTACAAGCATGAGGACGGTGACCGACGAGGCATCTTCCGTCTGAAGACCCTGACTTTCGGCAGTCCTCTTGAGATGTAAGTAGCGCAGGAGGACGCAGAAGGCCGGCCAAGTTTGGGCCCATCGGATCTAGACCCTCCATCTACCCTCTATATACCCTAAACAGGGACCATGTCACCGGCGATTCACAGGGTACAAGCAAGGTCCTGGAACTTATAAAGTGGCTTTATGGAGGTCAAGACTGTGAAGATTAAACTGGCCATCTTAGGAAGGTGGGCTTGCTCCTTGGAGCTTCTTCCCCCTTGGGATAATGCAAAATAAAATGGAAACTACTATAGTATATTGGGGTTATATAACGGGATAATGGAAAAGAATATGGAAACAGGAAGCTACAGGGATGATAGGGATTTTGTGGGGTTATATGGGGTTATAAAGTTAGCAATGACCATTTCCATTTTCTAACCATGCACCACCCCCTAGCGCCCAAACCATAACAACCTATACCTCACCCTAAGGGTCGTGGGCACCTGCAATGCACGTGCCGGCCCCTGCAATGCAGGTATCGGGTCCCCCAGCTATACCCGTTACGTGCCGTGGCACCCAGGGCTCACGGGTCCAGGGGCCGAGGGGCCAAAGGGCTCAATATTCTGGGTTGTTTACCTGCCCACCTTCTGTCAAAACCTTGGCTTGCGAAACATGTACACACATGCACACATGCTTGGGCAATGCTGCGCGAATGCTGGTGGAAGTGGTTGCATGTGAAGCAAGAGGTCTGTGAAGCGTTCAGGCTCGCTTGTTGAGAGCATGCAGGGCGCAGGGATAGCAATAACAAACAACTGGTTCGATATGCAATGTTTTGTAGTTGAAGCAGGTCTGTGCTGCCCGCAACCGCATGAGCATGGCAAGTAGGAACAAGAAGATTGTTCTTTCCATATGTAGGGATGAGGGGGGGGGCAGGGCTGGTTATTAATTGCTCGTACTTGTAGCAAAATGTGGTTTCCACGATTGTTCCCGCCGTATCAGATTGCATGTGCTGCGTACGTGTGCGCAAACATGCAGTGCTAACTTGCAGGCAATTGTTCCATTCATGCGCAAGGCCGGAATACTTAGACTTGGAAACATGTAAACAATCAGTTATGCAATATGGAAGGTACGTGCAGTATTTTGCCATGACATGTTTGGTGCTGCGCAAGATGATTTTTTGCGAGGGTGAGGATGGGGGTGGGGCTGGAAGTAAGTGCTCGTTGTAGCAATGTGTGGTCCACGTGCTTAAGTCTCGCTGCCATCTCATGCTGGTGGCATGGGTGCATAGGCAAGCTCGCAGCGGTAGCTTGGCAGGGTGACTGCAGCTGTATATGCAAAGTTGCAGTGTTGACACCATGGGGAACACAGTATGACAATCGAAGACATAGAGGGAATCCCATATTCATTATGAGCGATTTCACGCTATAGAGGTAATGTTTATACAGGGCTTCAGATGATAGCAAAACACACCTTGCCTTGCAAACAGATCAAATTCCTGGATTCATGCTGTGCCGGGCTTCGGTGCGCAGAGCGCAACATGGCGTAAGGTAAGCTGTGAGAGCTGCCACTTGCTGGATTCAATGGTGTCTGGCAATGCCACGCGGCCGATTGTCCAGAGGTACTCCCCTTCCTTGCTCATGTGCCTGCAGCTCTTTCTGTGCAAGTTGCTGCTGTCTGTTAGCAGCAGTCACATGTTGTGTGCTTGCTGCTCTGACATTTTGTGCTGTGTGCCGTGGCAACTCCAGATGTATCTGCCATGAACTGTCCAGTTTTGGTTTGCAGGGCTTCTTGAACTGGAGCTATACAACTGCCTGCCAGCCATGGCTTTGCAGGGCTGCGAAGAAGAGGAACTTGCAGGCAGCTTGGTTCAAATATGGCAGGAATACTTGCACCGATTTCTGTGTGAAAATGCCAAATGTATTGGAAATCTCAGGAATCTTGAAAGGTGAAATTTCAGCAGCCACGCTCGTGCGATGTTCGAGAATTAAAACCCCGGCAAACACCCTTTTTCCGAAAATCAAGAGCCTTGGAATACAGATTTGTTTCACTGCAAGTCTGTGCTATGCAAGTGTTCGCGCATTAGGAATGGCAATGACATCTCATACTGTGATCTGGTTGACAATCTTCAACTGGTTCTGAGCCTCTTTGCTTTCCGTCCAGAGGGATACTTTGCTATACAAGATGCGCAGGTGTTGCCCGCCACGCGTGACATAAATAGCGCTTTGATGTAGCGCTGCATGAGGAGACATGAACATAGCATTGCTGGCTCTTGCCATTGGCAAGATCGATGCCGACTCTACTGGACTTCTTTCCCAGGGCAACACGGTGCGGGCCAAAAAGAAATGGTGCTTGGATGAGACCCAACTGCATGTACATTTCTGGATTTGGGCTGCAAACCTACTTCAAAGATGGCTAATAGCTCACTGTGCATTTCGCAAGGAGGCATACACGCTCTTTAACCTGCTGTCATTCGGGCGTCGTTACTGGAGGAGGGCAGAGAAAAGGGGCACAAAGGGGGAGGCTCCTTTGTCTTCTGTGCATGTACACGCGCGCTGCAGCACACATGTCATGGACACACCTTCGAGTTTACCGCGCGCAGGTAGCAGAGAAGCTCAGGGCTGTTTGCCGGGAGAACCCACGCAAAAGTCGCAAACATTTACGTGGGAAGACGGAGCATGCAACCGTGGCCGATAGTGATGACGTGGAGATTGTGTACTGGTCCCGTTCTAGTCCGCAGAGTCATTTGTTTGCACTCCACTCCATTGCATTCAAATACATGTGTGCGCTGATGATGTACATGTTACATGTGTGTCCACGCAGTGTGCGCAGCTTAGATTTTTCATGCCTCTGATTTCTAGACGCAAGTGCAAGGTACGCCGCCAGATGAGAGCACTGACCTCCAGGGGTCTCTTGACTATTGGCTCGGTGAGTTGGAGAAGGAGTGTTGTGAGCCAGTTGGCCCGAAGCCTTATCGTGGTTCTGTCATGGATGCAATGGAGACACAGGTGCTACTGTCTTCTGATGATGAGGAATTCAGCCCTGCGCCATCCCTATGCGCTGCAGTTACCATTGATCCCCCGGCAAGCCAGCCTGAGGTTGACCCAGCTCCCCTTGCTCCTCAACTGCAGGTTGAGTTCGTGCCCTTGGTAAGCCAGCCTCTGCTCTTGGCGATAGAAGACAAGCAGCCCGAATTTGCTGCAGTTCCAGTGTCGGCGCTTGAAAGTACGAAAGTGCCTGCCCTGTTGCGCGGGGCGCCCCTTGCTAGCCAACTGCTGGTGGACTTGAGCTTTGAGGATGATGCTGTGTCAGATGACGCTGAGTGCATGATGCTGCCGGAAGGAACGCATCTTCAGCCTGAGGGTGTGCCAGAGATGGCTGGCGTGATGGATGCCCTTCCGGAGGACGTTCTGTAACAGTTCCCATGTTGTGTCTATTGTTTTGCATGCTTGTGAGGATCTGTGCTCCGAGAAGCACAGCTACAAGGATGTTTGCTAGCAGAAGGGCATATGCATTTGCACATGAGCCTGCGCAAGGCCGTGGTTTGGCCCCTAGCACTTTGTGCCTGACAGGATGATGGGCACGCTGAGCACGATCATGGTTCCGCGGTGCCTCCCTTGCAGGAGCCGCTGCAGGAACATGAGGTCGCACCTTTGCGGCGCTTTCCTGCGCAGAAGCCAGTGGAGGAGGCTGAGATCGCACCTTTGTCGCAGAAGACTGTGACGGTGGATTCCAAGCATGAGGACACTGAACTTGCACGCACGCACGCAAACATGCCAGGTCCTTGCATGTGCCACGCAAAGCAGCAGAAATTAAATTGTTTCTGCAGGACCCCGCGGCTTTGCCTCCAGGATTGCCACCTTTCATGTATACGCAGCGTGACGCAACCCCGGCCACCTACTCAGACCAGCTAAAGATCAAAGGGCCTTGCAAGAAACGGGGCCCTCCTGCTGCGACCCGAGAGGAGGAGACAGACCAGCTTGAACCTGCACAGGTTCTTGAAACCGAAGCTGAGACAGCTGCAGCGAGGTCAGGGCAAGCTGCTCCCACGAAGGCTCGCAAAGTTGGGGCCACTGGAAAGAAGGTCAAGGCTGCTGCAGGGGCTTCTGCTGCAGTTGCGGAGCCGAAGCCCAAGAAAAGCAAGGCGAATGAAGATGATGAGGTGCCACGAGAGTCAGCCGAAGAGCCTGGATCCGAAACATGCGACATTGGAGATGATGCTGTGAAGGCACTCTTTGACATGTCGGCTGAAGACATTCGGGCCAAGTACGATGCCAAGACAACCCCGGACTGGGTTCAGCGCTGCAATGTGTATTCCAATGGGTACAGGAAAGCTGTTGAGAAGGCCAAGCTGACCAAAGCCCAAGCCCGTCTCCGTGGTCAAGCTGCTGCGTGTGTGTGGGCCAAGGGTGGCAAGAAATTGTACATTCCGAAGTTGTCACTTGGCTTCACCAAGCCGCGGGCTCGCAAGAACAAGCAGGGCGAGGACAAGTCTATGGAGAAGAACCCCGAGGTGAAGGGTGGTGATGACAAGTCCTTGGAGGAGAACCCCGAGGTGAAGGCTGGCGATGACAAGTCCATGGAGGAGGACCCCGAGGTGAAGGGTGGTGATGCCAACGCATAGGCCACCGTCATGTCATCGCCTGCAACATTTTCCAAATGCTTCTCATGTTGCCGTGCTTGGTTTTCTTAGAAACCAGTGCGCCAGAGTGACCATGGTCTCACAATGAGTGACCATGGTCTCACAATTTATCTGCATGCGGTATGTATCCTTGCATTAGCAAGTTTGGGGCCGTCAACGGCCCTGCTTTCGAGCTTCTAGGGCGCACGCATAGAAAGATGTATGTGGAATGCCATACACAGGTTTCTCACGCGCATGATGTTTGAAATGAATGTTGCGCAGAAACAGCGCAAATCGTGCATAGCTTGCCGGATATCAGAGTGCAAGGTTTTTTCCACGGAGTCTGTGGCATCTTCTTGTTGTTTTCTTCATCGCTTGTTGTTGTTGCATGTTTCCAGCAAGTGCCTTCTTCCTGGGTGCGCCTGCCCTCAAAAGCTGAGCCACCCTGTCATGGCGCAGCGTGATGAAGTTGAGGATCAGACACTTGGTTTGCGTTATCCATGGTTTGGACATTCTACACACAAGCATGTTAGTTTGCAGCTTCTGCCATGTAAGTGTGCACTGTTCTTGCAGGTCACAGCAGGACGTCCTGCGGCCAATTCCACATGGCCCCTCACGGCCAGGGCATCTACCTGCACGTATGCATCGAATTGTGATGCTGTTGCACAGCCTGAGCTATATGGGAAACTTGGGCCAGCTCGATATGGTCGACTGCTTCCCTGGCAAGGGCGGTCTGTGTTGGGCGGCAAAAAGACGAGGGATGACATTTGCTAGGCATGACATTTGCATTGATGATCGAGATGCTTCTTGTCTGCATGGATGTAGAGAGACATGAGTCTTTTCTGGGACATTGGCATGGTGACTTGTGTCATGGTTTGTTCATAGGATGCGTTGCCCCTGAAATCCCAAAGCCCACAGCCTGAGGATATCAACGATGACCTGGGGTTCATTCGACATGTCTGGTCTATCTTGCATCTGAAGCAGGGAGGCTTACTGGCCTTAGCAGTTGTTTGTTCATCGTGGTCCGTGATGAGCAGTTCCTTGACTGCTGTGCATGCTTTGTGTGTATGTGTGTGTGCACATGTCATTGGGATTACATGTGCGCAAATAAGGGCACACAACTGGAAGGAGTTCGGAGCGGCCAATGGGCAATCCGATTTTGGGCTGCATGTAGCCATGTAGCGCTGTATAGCGCTTTCATTTCATGGAGTGAAGACATCGACTAAGGTTGTTTCTGAAAGTTGAGGCCGCCAACTGCATGGTGTCTCGTGCGGCTCCATCTAATTTGATGTCACCCCATGAGTTCACGGGATGGGCTTCAAATCTTCCATGTTGCGACAGCTGAGGTTATTCTTTTGATTTACCTTTGCCTGTACCTCAATGCCCACTTTTTGGTGGAAAATCCGCTGCAGTCATTGGTGTCTGGGTGCAGCAAGTCTACTTGCTATTGCCGCAGCGCATGCCATGATATGTGTGTGTGTGCATGTGCAATGCATGCTCAGATTGTGCAGCATCTGCGATTTGCAGAGCTGATCCGGTGGAAACCGATTTTCAGGGCTGCCATGAAGATGGGTGCTTATGGCCACCCCACATTGAAACCAACGATGCTGGTGTCTGATGATCCCTGGGTATTTCGCCTGGACAGGACTGGTGTGTGTGTGTCTGCACGTGTGCACATGGCTTGTGTTGCGCATGCGCAGGACCCCCGCAAAAGGATTTCGGAAGAAATTTGCACTTGCCCGCAAGGGGATATCAAAAACTGGCCAGCCCACTTTCACAGGCGACAAGAAGAACTTGAAGGAGGCTCAGCGCTACGGAGGTCGTTTCTCGACTGAGGCCGAGTGAATGCGCACCATTAGGTCTTGGAAAACAGCTGCTGCCTCTGAAACCCTCCAACCTCAGTCAGCATGTGCCATAGGTGCTGCGAAACTACAAGCTCTTCGCAGAGCGCTGCCCGGACCATGCGGTTCATGTGGACTACTCTCATGACGAGTGGGCCGATGCCAGGTGCACATGTGCAATGTTTTGCACTCCATACAGGTGAGGCATATAATTGCATTGCGTGAAGGCTCGATGGTGTGGAAGATCTGATAATCACCTTGCTGCAGAATGATAAGTGAGAACCGTCAGTGTGCAATGCGCAAGCCAAATTCAAAATTAGGTGGCCATGAAGTATAGCATGGATGCGTTTGCGCAAATATGTTCATTGCGCGCCGACAAAAAGCGAATGTGATTTGTGCCAGTGGACAGTGGTTGTGGGAGCGTGTGTGCGGCATCTACTTAGCAGTGCTCTTGAAGTTGTACACCTGCGCAAAGTGCTTGCAGGCTTTGTAGATGTACTCACATGGCAGAATGTTTACATAATACAAGTCTTGCATGAACTCAGGACCCCAGCTTCAAAAATGGACAAGAATATGTCAGCTGGTCAGTGCATCCATTACGCATGTCTTATCATGATTTTCATGGGCCCATCCTTGTACTTTCGCACATTGTTCATGAGGGCTTCGGCGCTGCATGTGACCATGCTTCATTGACGAAGCTGCTTATGGCATCGAGTTACGAGGTGCCGCAGTCAACTTTTGGTTCGCTTTCAGGCTAGGTCATAGCTTCTGCAGGATCAAGTGGACGACAACGCACCTTGCTGGGGGCTATGGTTTTTGCAACGCTTTTATTGATGAAAGCCGAGCTTTCCTTTTGGACTGCAGGTGCTGGGGCAGCTAGCGTGGAGACGTCAGGCCATTCTTTGCTGCTCACTGTTTGCAGGTAGCCTGCTCTTCCCGTGTGACGGTGCCATGCAGGTTGGGGTGGGCCAGCCCGAGGCAAGGCATCTGTTGCACCTGGAGTTTTTGGTGCAAAGTGCAGTGCGTTACTACAGCACGCATCCGCTTTGTGCAGGCAGCAAAGGCCTGCTTGCATGTTTTGGAATGGTGCGCCTCTGGTAAACTATCGCATAGGTTGGCTGGCTGCAGGTTCAAACTTCCAGCCAGAAAGCGACGCAGGCTCTCGTCTGTGGCATTGTGGTGTGCTCTGGGTCAACTGCGTAGGTGCGTGTGTCTGTTTGCTGCAGGTGACTGCTTGGACGAAGAGCCTGCTTCAGGCTGTCCGTTGCACGCGTAAGTGAAGGTTGCATGTGCACTATGCCTGCGCACTGTCTTGCGCACATGTCACATGCTGCATACTTAATGGATCAAGTTTGTTTGTTTTTTTTTTGCGTAGAGCCCACCCTTTGTGTTGCATATGGGCAGCCATCAGCCATGTCACAGGATGATTTGGTGGCTGTAGCAGCAGTTGACTTTGCTGATGATGTGGTGGTGTGTGCGAAAATTTCCTGTACACTCTGGGCATTCATGGATGCGAACACACGCTGGTCCCTTCAGTCTGCCAGCGCCATGATTCACTCGGACTTGAGATGGTACTGCTGCGGCCTACCTGAAGTGCCAGAAAGCAGTGACTCAGACAGTGATCCTGCGAAGGTGCCAGTGCGAGCCGGCTAGGCTGTGCGAAGTTCGGGCATGTTTTTGGTAATTCATCTGAGATGCTGGAAGGCGCAGAAAAATGGCAGGGTCCGGAGGGCAAGCAGAGTAGATTGCACAAACACATTTAAACGCTGCTTGCTATGTAGGTAGTCAAAAACGAAGAGGTCCTGAGCCTTCAGGCAGGCCACTGTGTGACTCTGTTCTCATGAGAAGGAAAAACCTTTTCCAATCTCAGTGTGTCAGGTGAGCCTGAAGATGGTGAAAGCAGCGTCGAAGGACAAGACCGTGTGTGTGTCTGTGTGTGTGTGAGTCAGAGATGGATTAAGAAAAATTGCACATGGGAGGCTGTGACACCCTCTCCATCAAGAAGCTGGTGAGGATGGCCACGAAGCCTTCCTGGGCTAGTACTGAGGCAGATGCCTCAGCACACTGCTTTCTGGCTCAGCTGAGGGCACAGCATCGTGAGGACCCTTTCAAATTTGACTACGTAACGTGTCCAGGGTTGTTTTCTGAGACTGCAGAGCCCTCAGCTAGCCAACCAAGTGAACCACCCAAAACAGGCAAACTCAGGCCAAACGAGCCAGCCGAGCCACCCTCATGGCTGCAACCACGCCGTCACCAATTTGGAAACATGAACCCACCTCCGCCGCCTGTCCGTCTTGCTTCTGGGTGTTGCGTTATCAATCCTCCCCCTCCACCTGTGTACCCCAAAGACAAGGGAGAGAAAAGGCCAAGGGGACAGCGCGGTGGCAAAAACAAAGATTACTGGGAACAGCATTTTGCTGAGAAACGACGAGGTGAGAAAAAGTCGTCCCAACATATGTTTCGCATTGTGTGATAACACCTAGCACGTTCTTGCTTTGCGCAGGTCTGCTTGTTGTGAACTTACGCACATGAAGGTGTAGTACTAGTACTACTACTACTACTACTGCTACTACTACTACTACTACTGCTACTACTACTACTACTACTACTATTACTACTACTACTACTACTATAGTGCCAGATTTGACACCAATTTCATGTGTGCAGGAGGGGGGGGCACGCTCGAGGGCCTTTGGAAGGACCTTAAGGTTCTTCAGAAGAATTATTTTTACTACTATTACTACTACTACTACTACTACTACTACTACGATTACCATGTTGAGCTGTGTACATGAGGCAACATCATGTCTGCGCAACGCGCAACACATGTGAATACATGTGTCATGTTCATGCAGTCATGTCCAGTAGAGACATGTTCAGGCAGTTGCACACAGTGTCCAGTTGTTCTGCGCATGTTGGTATGGAAGCAAGTGCCTTCAAAGTGTCTTGAAGGCAAGGACTGCAAGAGGGTGGAGAACATGTAGAGAAGGGGAAAGCAAATCGGGGCTTGGGCACCAGCGGAAAGTGGACAAGGCGAGGACAGCAAATCTTTTCAGGATTGTGGTGGCAAGTAAACAGAACCAAGTGTGCTGCAGACTGGGCTGGGCAAGAAACATAATATGTCACTGTCAGATCATGAAGGGGGGCAGCTGACTTACGGCTATCTTACAGCTATTTCACGGCTATCTTACGGCTATCTTACGGCTATCTTACGGCTATCTTACGGCTAACTTACGGCTAACTTGCGGCTCTTACGGCTATCTTACAGCTATCTTACGGCTATCTTACGGCTATCTTACGGCCGTCTTACGGCTATCTTACGGCTATCTTACGGCTATCTTACGGCTATCTTACGGCTATCTTACGGCTAACTTACGGCTATCTTACGGCTATCTT
>CAJNIZ010000474.1:0-31868 GCA_905231905.1 Symbiodinium pilosum | reverse complement strand
GCCACCGCCACCGCCACCGCCACATGCGCCACCACCGCCGCAACAGTTTGTAACGCCACCCATCGCCACCGCCATGCCGCCGGGGACATTGCCATCACCCTCACCGACGCTGTGACCACTGCCGTCGCCAACGCAACCACGCTGCTGCTACTGGTACCGCACTGCTACTATTGCTATATTACTGCTGATACGCTGCCACTGCCACTGCCACTGCCGCGCCCGCCGCGCCCACCGCGACCGCTCACCGCCTACCGCCCACCGTACACTGCGCACCGCGCACTGCGCACAGCCCACTGCCACTACGCACCTGCCACCGCCATCACCAAACTCCAAGGTATTGTCAGTACTCTGATTCGCATTGTTCAGCCACCCTGCATGTTTAATTGTAACAACTGGAGGAGGGGGTTAATAAGTGGGCACTACCAGCAAACGCTCCAGTTTGCCTTTAATTAAGTGTCACTGTCATTGAATGTTGGATGAGGACCGGGCGGGCCTTCGCTGCCGCTCATTTTCCTGAGTAACGTAGTGTAGTCACCCAAAGCCCTCTTCGGGAAGGTTTGCGTGCTTACTTCATCAGACAGGAACCGCTGGTCAGGCCTCAGCAGAGAGCAGTCTGGGTTGTTGTAATTTGTTGGCCAAAGGGTTGTACTTAGTGCTGAAGCTTGAGAGACTTTACAATGCCTCCGGGCTTCACGGTTTCCAGTTGCAGGATTGTCGAGTTGGGAGTTAGTGTGCCTGTCTCTTATAGACTTCCGGGATCCTTAGGCCAACCACGCATCAAGCTCAAATCTCCTACATATTTTCTGACAAGTACACGCGTTCCAGTCAACAGCTTAGGTCGAAGCACGCGGTTAATCAAGTTGTACGACAATCATTGCGCACAGCCCTTGTGTGAGGGATCTACAAAACACTGGCCTCTCACCCTGCAAAGATCTGATTTCCTCCAATAAGGAAGTAGTATGACTCTCTCAAAGTCGTTATAGCACATCTCTGATTCATGGATACATGAACTTGCCCTGCAATACACACTTTGAAAAGATCCGCAGTTTTGGTATGTCCGGAGCCGTATATGGGACAAGGCCGTATCTATAAACTCGAAACCACGATCTCCCTCAAACCTCTCATAAACCCTCTAAAAAAACCTACACCGCAGGACCCAGACCACAGGTCACAGGATCAGGAGGGGAGGTACTTCTATGATTATGAGGCCTCTATAAGATTGTATAAACACTTCAGAATACCTCTGTAAACCCTACAATTCTATAAACCTCTGATAAAGCCTCTACAGACACTATAACCCCCCTGAGCCTACATTAAACCGCACAAGCCAGACCACAGGCCACAGGACCACCATATATCATGCAGTCTGTCAAATTCCTGTAAAATCCACGTAGGAAACTTTCTGCAGCACGAAAAGCCTAGGGCTACAACGCGTGAAGCCAATCTTGCTGCCCTCTATTGCTGTCCCGCATCTTATCGTGCTCCCGACTGTCAGCCCCTTTAATCTAAGAGCCACTTCTAGAGTAGCTCAACATTTCGTGTCCCCATGCATCTACCCATAGATTTGGGGGCATTTAGGTGACAGTAGTCTCAAGAAATGTCCATCGCGGGGAGTCGTTCTTGTGACGCTGTTGACGACAGGCTGGAACTAATTGGTCAACGACAGTCATATGTGGAGAGATTGATGTCACAGGGCACGGACGACATTCTTGCTCTTTTTTATTTTCTGGCGCTGTGCTTGGCCTCCTGCCTTCACTATGTCCTGACAAGTACTAGGATGTAAGTGCCAAACTTACACAGCAACCCAGAGATTTTGCTGGCATCGGTGCCACTTTGACGCACCAAGCCAGTCGCTAGCCAAGCAGACCGGATAGGTGCGATGAGCTTCAGAGTCTGCGACAACATGTATGCTATCAAGCAGATGCTGTCAGTTCTTCTCTTTTACTATGGGGCAGCTTTTTAAGTCAGTGTATTTAGTAGGACGGGCCGTCAATTGTGACGCGATCAGCAGGCTTCGGTTCCTTCAGTTAACATTCAATCGGAAAAGAGATGCTAAATTGGGGGGTCTTGACCGCAAGAATTTCCTGCTTTCTCACCTGAAGCAACCCCCAACCGGCAGCAGATTCAACTAGAATTCCCAGAAACGTACTAAAGGAGAGCCCAATGAGTATCAGACGAAGAGAGATGTGGCTTCACTTCCAGGCCCTTCAGCATTGAGCATACAGTTGGGAGAGTCTCAACACATACCCTGTGGACTAGGCAGTGGGGACCCCCATACTCCCTCTTACCAGCTGTTTACAAAAAACATCATCAACAGTTGTTGTGTTCGTACGGCTTGAAATTTGGAGAGGCTCTGAGATTTTGGCTTCCCAACACTGGAAGCATCTATTCTCCCCAGCATCCCTACTTAGGGCTGTAATCATATTCGTTCCGACGCCTCAAGCTCGAGTCACATAGCATCTCTTCTCGCCCACTGTTCAAATCCCATTCTTGTAGCACTGCTGGGTCAGGGGGCAGGGGTGGGTGGGTGGCTTTAGGCTAATATGTTTACTTCAGGGCGCCTGAGGGAGCCTGCAGAGCGTGTTGAAGGAGCCTATAATATATATCCCTTTGGAACCCGTCCTCCAAACATAGAACAAAAGGACATGTTTCTTCCTTTAATCAACTTGGCCAGTATCGAGCCTAGACTACACGCAGAAAAAGCCCCGCAGTGGAAAGACCGTTCGTAGGCGTAAATATGGCCTTACAGCAAAGTACCACACTTCATGGAGCGTCTCTTGGAGATTGAGACTGGCATTGAGAGCCCTTATGCAGGGAACCTGCTGATGTTGGCATAGTATATTACAGTATATTATACAATAATATACTACAATATATATATTAATACACTATGCCGTTGAGGCTGGGGGATCTTTGCTTGGCTTACTTGTCTGAACCTGCGATGCGTAGCTTTCTCACCGCAAGACCCTGCAGCCTGCCTTGCAAAGTGGTTGCTCCTTCCCCCGGATGCCTCGGCTCAAGCTAGCTCAGCAGTCTGCGTAGTTTGCCTGGTAAACCCACTGCCTTCTCCTAGTCATACATATTCATCTCGATTTCCAGCTGGTGATTTTTGCGCAGAATTGGTGCTGGGACACCTTGTAGGAATATGACACAATCCCCGCTTGTAATTGAAACTGTGCAACAAACCCTGCAGTCAGTGTCGTTGTAGTCTGTGCTTCCATGATCCTGAACGGATGTTGCCGCCTAATGGCTCTCTTCACGAAGGACGGCCCGGTTTGAGGGTCAGGGTCGAGAGGCCAGGGACGATGATCACTTGGGTTTTGGAGTTGGGGCTCGGAACAGGCAAAGGCGCATAAGGTGCTGGGGTATGGGACTGGGGTGACAGTTTTGATTGGGAGAGATCTGGGGCCTAAGAGAATTGCCAAATGTCCTTCCCAGCGGCCTTCCTACCTAGGAATTTGTAGTCTCGATGTTGGGCCACGCCTTAGCATTCGGGCATCTGATACTTTAACAGGCTGCGGGTTTTAGCTTCTGTAGAGTTTTGGTTTTGAAGCGCAGGTTCTTGAGCTAGCCCTATTGTTTTCAAACGCAGCGATGCGTCATCCGCGATATTCATGGATCTGGGGTAGAGCCAAGCTTCCCAAGTGTGATGGGCAGTTCTGAATGAGGCGGTCCGTTTGTGTAGCCTGAACTTCACATCCATCCTATTACGAAAGGGCAGCCGCAGAGGAAAAGCCACACATGGAAGCACGCAATCCTCAGCAACAGTCTCAGCCCTAAAATAGGCAGTAGCCTTTGAGTGGAGCTCTTCAGGTTCGGACTTAGATTTTCAAGGCGCTAAGGTCAGCTGTTCGGCTCCTTTTCTCCAAATTGTGGCAGATACGAGAAGATCACACAGTTCGAGGTCAGGGGCTGCAACCGGAGTCTAAGGGGTCTCTAGCACCGTTTCTATCTTCAGGTTGCAACCAAGCTGTCCTTGCCATGAGTTGTTCTTGACTTTTTCTTGTGGATGACTGGGGGGGGGGCGGGGGTTGCGATTTGATTCATTACACCTGCAGATTTCACAGCCCTGAACCCACAACTCTGCAGTAGAAACTTCGAACTTTTCTATAGCTTGTGTTGACGAAAAGTCGACAGCCCTTAACTTAAGCAGATGTGCCCAAACGTCCACCACAAGTTGCTTTGTGTATGCTTGTCCTTTTTGTATCGTACGGCCTGACTGTATTGTTGATGAACACAAACAAACGACGTGAAGACGAGGTAACACTGAACACGGCAACCACCATGATGCCAAGTGCAATAGGATTTCTTGGCCAGTAGCAACATCTACGCTATTGTAGGTTCAAGCCATGGTTCACACTTTCAATGCCTTTGGGACCTTTGTCCTTTCAGCTCCTGCATCTTGCATGAACACAGCCCACAACTTACACCTGGGCGGAATTTGCAGCATCATCTCCATGGTCGATGTGTCTTGTTTGTTACGCATTTTGGCTGCAATTGTGACTCCTGTTGTTGATGCCGTTCTGATTGGTGCCAATGTGCGTACTGTACTGTTGCTGCCAGAAATTCGAGAGTTGTCATGTTGGTTCTTACTTCTAATCTTGTCGGCTTTGGGAAGAATCTGGGCGTCCGTGCTCTGACTCCAGTGAAGTTCTGAGGTAGGAGATCCTTAGAATTGCAGCATGCAGGCAGCTGTCTCTTATCGTAGCTATTGAAGCGCTTGCACGGCAAGCCTAGGAAGTATGCCCCGTGAGGAACGGGCTTCATGCCTTGGACTGTCAGGATTCAGCGACCCCTGAGGACAGCAAGCAGTATTTCAAAGCGACATACATGCATATCTCTATACGGCAAGGCCAACCCAGCCAGCACTTTACGGCGCTCCTACGTAGCTAGGCCTTCAGGCGTGGTCAAGGGACCACGCCCCCGCCGCCATGGACCCTTCAGCAGCTGGAATTATCGTCACAGCTAGCTTTTTGGGCTCATTTTGTCGCTCAGCGACAGGCCTGGAAACAAGTGCATGCACAGCGAGTGCTCTGCTGGCTAATGCTACCCGCAATGCTGCCATGACGGTCCTGTGTCGACCTATTCTCAACCTAAAGTAGAATTGGGCCAGTCAGACAAGATTTTGTGCACTTGTGTACTGCGAAGCCCAACATGGCGCTCTTTGAGTGGTGAGTAGGTAACACAGAACAGGCTCGTTCTTTCTCGCGTTTTGCTTAGGTGTAGGTGTGTGCGATTTGCTTTAGGTCAGTCTTCCACGCTGCAAAGCTCCTGTCATTGAGAAAGCTAGGTTGCCATTTGTTATTGATCTTTGCCAGAGCAACCAGGAACAGCGGCAACGCGGAATCATCCTTTCAGGATCGGCATGACGGGTTCTGTTTGTGAACGAGCATGAGAGAAGCAATACATACAGCAATAGCGACAGTAATAAACAGCGTCCGTAATGACGCTGATATGCTGATGATGATGATGATGATGATGATGATGACGATGGTGGTGATGATGATGATGATGATGATGGTGAGGAGGAACACCCACTGCGGGGCCCACCAGTACAGTAAAGGTGGCGCAACATGTTTGGAAGTGTCAGGCTTTTGTTGGGAGGAGAGAATATCGTTCGGCTTTGAGAGGGGCAGGTGACCGGGAGACATGCGCTGAATGTGTTTGCCAGGCTTTGGCGGCTCCATTTTATTCATCCTTGTGTGCCTTGTCAAGGTTTTTATGTATCGCTCTTGTTTCCAATGGGATGAGGAGTGCCACTAGCAGCAGTGGCGCTCCTGCTACAGTCACTAGTAGCTACTCCTGCTGCTCCCGCTATTGCTCTCGCTACTGCGCTTGTTGTTGCTCCCGCTGCTGCTACTGCTGCCGTTGCTGCTGCCATTGCTACAGACAGTCTGGTTACACCGCACTGAAACTTCATGTTAATGATGACTAGGATCGTGCCTCTACCTGAATACCCGTGTCCGTCATTGAAGCATCAGCATTAATCTGGTGTGAAATTTTCAAGGACCTCGCCAGCCACGAAAGGTGAGGGCTTGGAAGTTCATCATGTCAAGCCATTTGCTTTTGTATTGGATTCTCCACTTCAGCTTCAGACCATTCTTGTGGTCATTGGGGCTGTCTTCGGAGTAGAACCAGAATGACATAACAGAAATCATGACAGGCCCGGCGACAGAGCCTAGATGTTCTTTTCCAACGAGATGTAAGTTGAATCCTAGAGAAGTATGTCGGTTGGGGCACTGACATCCCCAATCGCAGTTGCAACATGTTCGTAGAATTTACGCATGTCTAGTTCTTGTCTCTGACCCAAGAAGATCACCCCTCAATTGGCATCTTCGAGTTCGAGCCGTTACTTTGGAATTTCATTTGATCAAGATCGCAAGCCCGAGATGTAACCAATTCCCAGGCATTGGTATGCTTCTCGTGATATAGGTCAGAGCAATGATGAGGCATGATTGCAGCAGGAGCAGAGATAGGAAGAGTAAGAACGGCGGCAACGGCAGTAGGTGGTAGCAGTAGCCGTTGGAGCAGCGATCTGAAATAGGTTGCTTTTTCATATTAGTAATTCGCGCGGTAAGACTGCCTAAATATCTTTCAAACCCCAACCCCGAATCTTCAACCGCCCCCTGCAAAGGTACAGTTTGAGCAACCAGCTACATCTGGCCTCTGGAATGGAGAGTGCGGTGCTGATGGTATTGCTTGGCACGATTTTCGAGCACCTTGCTGATGTCATAGGATTGAGGCAGAGTTTAGAGTTCGTGAAGCTTGATTCAGGGTTTCAACCTGGCTTGGGTCTAGATTCTGGCCACGTGTTGAGTTCAAGGGAGGCGTTTGCACTAAAATTGTTCGGGATTTGCCAGCGAAGTCATGTTCTTGTTTTCGTTTTTTCGAGCTGACAAAGACATGCGCGCAGTCCTTGCGAAGCCCTGTCTTCAGAGGTGGCCCTGGATTCTAGAAAAATCATAGAGAGAGGTCTAAGTCTTTCCAACCTTCGAGGTTTAGCACCTCGCCAGTGCTTTTTCTTGCTGTGGCTCCTCGTGCCTTCCAGCTGTGGCGCGCCTCAGGCTGCAAACGGAGGTTTAGATGTTTAGCATTGATGTTTAGGAGACAAGACAAGTAAGTAGGAATAAGGAGTAGAAAAGCTGTCGTTGATCTATGCTCTGGACATCCTCCTCAGCCCTCGTGAGTTCTGCTAGCAGTTGTATTGAAGTCCTTTGCTTGTGACTTCCCTCCTTGAGACTTTTATCAGGGCAAACGACTGTAGGCCCAGTAGGCGAAGTCTCGAAGTCTTCTGAAGGGTGTGCCCTGTCCTGTCCACAACCTGGACCTTCCCGTGCTCATTCTCAAAGTGGATCCCGAATGATGGGCCCCTGAATCACAACATAAACAGTTAGCACCATATCAAGCAGTTGTCGAGAGCAAGCGCTATTTGCTTGCACCCACATTGCACAATCAGCTTCACTGCTTGCGGTGGGAGTCTCATTTGTCCTGCGCAAGGGTATGGCTGCTTATGCCGAGGGAACTTCTTGATCATCAAGCTCCGAATCAGAATCGGACACCTTAAAGTGCCTATTTTTCTTGGACACTTATTTCTAGACATAGGAGGAATCTAAGGGTTCCTCAAACACCTCAGCATCTTCCACCTTGGCCACCTCGTCTTACATTCTGTCGACCATACCTCGGGGGGGCCTGCTATAGCCTGTGGTGGATTGTAAAACCGAGGCAACCTGCTCCTTCTTTCTCTGCCATGTCTACCCGGAACTGCTCTGGGGCTGTATATCCTGGTGCCCTTCGGCTGAGAAGAAACCAGTAGAACAAGGTCTGGGCCTCACTTTGGGTAGGTTTTGCCGGGCTTGAAGGGTAAATCTTTCGGTCGTCTACCTTAGACGTGCATGCAGAGTGGGCACCGCTGTGGCATCATCCTTGCTCCATCCGGGTTACAGGACACCTAGTTTGATGGGACTTACTATGGTCCAATTTTGAGAAGAACTCCTCAGCCTTAGACCTGACAGTGAATTGAAGTTTGTCTGCTGTCGGGCTGTCAGCGTGGGCTGAACCTCGTCACTCGTCCTCGGGTCAGAACCTACCTTCAAGGCGTTGAGGGGAACAATGATACAATATGCACTTTTCTTCAACGCAGAATGCAGCCTATTATGCAATGAGCTCGCAGGTTGTGAAAATACATCTATTTTTGGAATCTTGGGAGACTCGAGTCTTTCCAGTCCAAGCTTTCCACGTCAGCCCTAAACCCCAAACCCTGAAGAATTAAAGGCAAGGCTGGAACCTCTGCATAGGCTCTTTCTTTCAAGATGCAGGTATGTCGGTTTGGATAAAGTGTCCTTGGATCAAGGGCTTCTGGTGTTTTGCAGAGGAGTCATATACTGCTGTACGGATAGTTTGGTATGACGGAAAATTATGGTCGTGGCGATGCCGCCCATGGATCTACATTAGCAAGCGACTGTCTCAGTCTTTTCAGGTCTTATGGGACAAGCCATTTCTAGTGTGCACGGAGGAGGTCTTGCACCCATTCTTTCGCGCTGTGCCCATCTTGTATGGGAGGAATCACATTAAAGTGAGAGGTCCTCAGTACGAGGATTACTCTTTGGCCTTCCTGTTCCTGACCTTATAATGATTATCCAGACATACTGGCTCCAAACCCAAGCCCTGAACACCAAATGATGAGGCAGACTGGTGAGAACCAATCCATCTTGGAGATGGTGAAGACCTTCCTCAATCTGACTTTCGCCATGGTGGCGCTCTTCAAAATCACCATGGACCTGCTCTCAGCCGTGTTGACCCCTCTTGCAGACACAAATGTTGCAATAGTAGTAGCATCAGGTGGAAGAGACCGCCGGATGAACAGGATAAGGTCTGACTCAGTAGTCAATCATCCGCCCAACATGCGCCGTAGGGCCATGCCAAATGTTCTTGCGTCTGAATCTTAGCATTCAGGTTAGGAATGGATGGTTTGCACAAGAAGGTGATGTAGGGTTTCGTCCATGGAGATGAGGTATTCTATCATGTACTCGAGAAATCAAAGTCACTCTGCAGCAGTCTGCAGCCTCAACATAGCCAAGGGGAATTGTAACACTTACCCCTGGGGAGTCCCCACTCTTTGACCTTAGGATGGTCGAACGGGGATGGTGAGGGGCTCCGTTACCTGCCCAGGAGCCGCATTTGGCTCTCACTTGCACTTGTCTTGTGGTGCACATGCTTTCATCCCCTAACTGACCTGCTACAGAATGAACAGAACAAGCAAGTCCAGCTTTCTGTTTCAAACTCACCGGTTGGCAGAGGGGCGGTAGCTGCGCAAATATCACCGCTGGACGAATGCAACCTGTGGAGCGCGACAAAGTTTAGGCCCAAGACTGCACCTGTTGCATATTGTGACTCTGACAAGCAAGCTGATAATACGCCCAGTCTGATCATCACCACGACCCTCAACAGCAATTACCATCACCATCATTCTCAGCGGCATGAACATCCACAGCCCACTACACCATAGCAACAGCAACCGCTGACCATAGCATGCCGAAGTCGGCTATGCAAACAATACTCAGGTCCATGGGGCAGCATGGAGACTCCTTAGATAAGAAGAACAGCTTCAACAACTTGTGGCAGCCTTTTGCAGCTCCGCCTTTGAGGAATTCAGGGCCTACGCAAAAGCGCGGCGCTTGAACCAGCCGCTGCACCTTGCGGAGGCGCGGGGATGTGGAATTGCTAGGCGCATCCTTTCATTATCAAGCACCTTCTTTAGGAAGGTAAGCTCACTACTTCTCCTTCTTCTGTTAAAGTTAAAGCTCCCGAAAGGCTCTCTCTGATATGTTGGTTCATGTGACGGGGATGCAGACTTCAGGACTGGAACAGGATCAGGAGGTAGGACGCAACGACAGAGAGGCGTGCAAGTATTGTCTCGACGTATCTGTCTTTCGCAGGTGGGAGTTTGTGTAGGCATTTACGATTCGTGCCATAAGCTGCCCACAAGTGGCTATCCCCAGACAGACCTTATCTGATATTCCTTCGCGCATGTAGGGGGGGGCATGAGGGCCGATAAAGGGTTGAAAGACAAAAAGTGCTTATGCAAATAGCGGTATCCTTCAACGCATAGCAAAGAGGGGAATGGTCTTGCCAGGATGTGGAGTACCAAAACGGTCACCGCTCTCAGAAGATTCTTCTGTTTAAGGTTGTGTGCCCATGGTTCACACTAGTCGTGGGAGGTTCATGGGAAGCTATACTTAGCATGGAAGCGCTGCCGAACATGCCACATACTAGCTTTCTAGGTTACCCCCTCAGTTCACTATAGTTGACAGTTGAGTTGGAGCTGCGCTCCGATTCTGGGAATCCAGTCTTACAGTCCTCCATAAGTAGACGATGCTCTGTCTTTCGTTGTCAAAGTGACTAAAGCTTCGACATCAACTTGTCGGTTGTGAAGGATTGATCACATACAGCTGCGTTGGGGAGGCCTCTTCCCTCAACCCTTCACCGTTTTCTAAGCCATGCAGTCCCACGCGCATCCCCGAACTGTTCAAGATTTTCCGACTAAGTGTTAGCAGCCTCTGGCAGCAGCAAAAGGCAGTAAAAGGCTATGTAACCTACTGTTGCAAAGTCTGATATGTTGCCCATGCGAGTACCAGGCAGCATTTATCCACCGCCACAGACATTCAGTATACGCGAGTACGTTATGTGGGTCAAGGTACTTTGTAGGGCCAGATTTGTGCCAGGAAGGAGGTGCTTGAAAGTGTGATGAGCCACCAGAGGTTGATGAGCTGCGCCTTCCCTTTTGCATGACAGCAAGAACAGTCATAGACAGGCAAACTTTATCAGAGTGAGCCATGAGGTAACCTGCGAGTAAACAAAAGACTGGGTCTTTAGTCACAATTCGCGTGGTGATACAGGTATTTGCATACACATATTCAGATAAAGTCAGATAAAGCATTGATAATGTCGAATTAAGCAAGGCCTCATCAGCCACAATTCTTCACCACGTCCTGCTCCCTCCCATACGACAGATACCCCTGACAGGAGCTCGATGAGGACTTGGATACTGAACTCTGCAAGAAGATGGGAGTCCAGCCGCTTGCTTAAATTTCATGTCGGCTTCTGCTGCTCAGGGGTTCCCGACTGGTAGGAAACCCAAGCTGCATTGAGAAGCTCAAGACAGCCGCAACTAGCCGCTGTCACCTTGACTCCCTACTATGTCCCCTACATATTTCAGTAGTTTCCATGTTCTTTTCCATTATCCCTATATATCCCCAATATGTCCCCAATATATTCCCAATATATCCCCCGCAATATAACCCTTATAATCCCTGTAGTTTCCATTTTCTTTTCCATTGTCCCGATATAGCCCCAATATATCCCCAATATATACCCTCTTTTGGAAGGCATCAACATGACCTTCCCTCCTGTCGCCTCAACGGCGCCCTAGTCTCGCAGTTTTTTGTTTCCGTAAGCGACCCCGAATTGTCCTTTTGCCGGCTCAGTCGTGCTTTGAGTGCATGCAGACTTCATCTGCATGAACATTGCCAAGATGCAGGAGCCCTAATAGAGGATCAATGGATGACTTGCAACTTTCAACCAATCAACCTAGCTTCCAAGCGCATGAAAGTCTGATGTATGGCATCATCGCAGCATAGGGACTTGTAGCTCCAGTCAACTCTGAATAGCACGCAGAAGTAATCGCAAACTACAGCACATGGTGGTGAAATCTGAATCTTCCCAAACTTGAGTCGGGGTTTCGAAAGGCTTGCCTCGGCGTGCTGGAGGTAGTTTTTAAAATTGATGCGCTTCCGTCCGGGATAGAAGGTTGTGTTGGGTGCAAGGCTTTCAGGAGGGAAGGTTTCCTTGAGCAGTAAGGCTCTCCTTCGGCACAGGTCCTACAATCCATACTATGCTAGTTCTGTACTTTGAAGGTTGCGCAAAATCAGCTGCAGGGCAACAGGTTGGGGAATTTCAGATAGGTAGACGCTTGAGAAGCACAAAGCGTTGCACTGTATTTCAACGTTTGGTGCTCCCACTCTGTCTTGAAGGGTTCCATGTTGCTGCCTGTTCTGGCTCCAGATTCAGAGCTCGTGCTACCAAAAGTTGCGAGGCACAGCTAGGCCTTCAAGGATGAACTCTGAAATTACAAGCCTTAAAGCCTTAAGGCATAAACGTTGGGCCACGACGCCTGAACCCTGTGCCTAAGTCCCCAGCTGGGAGCGTCAGGTTTGTAATTGTGGGCTTCTCCTGTGGCTTTCTCAATGGGCTCATGGGGCTCCCCGGGCCACTGATGATGGCCTCTCAGCTGAACCTGGTTGAGGTGTGTTGGCTTTGAGGTTTTGTCAAGATTGAAGTTACCGTTCTGGTAGGGTTGACGCTGTCTTCGGTCCCCTCACCCAGCTAGTCCCTAATCGCAATTTTTCCGAAAATATGGGTGACAGGACAGCAAGGCATCGCACCGGTGTACGTCTCACGGACACGAATGCTCAGCCAATCATCTACCTTTGGGATACGGTACTTGGTGTGTATAGCTCGGCTTGCGAGCCTGCATGAGTATCATTGTACACACAATGGTAGCGCCTGAGAGATGCCGATCACCAGATCGCTAAGGTTCGCATCAGCTCACTAGGCGAAAGATTAGACTGGCTGCGTCAGGAATGATCAAATGGTAGGGTTGACGTGCCGCAACGTGCTATTTCGGGAAGCTCCTAAACACTTACTGGCAAACCAGGAGCCGAAACAGCCTACCCAGACCATTCAGTTCCACCGTGACCGAATCGTGTGTCTGTTGTGATGGCAAGTTGGATCCAACAGATGTGTACTTATTTCCTCATCCAAAAATGTCTGCAAATTCGTCTGGGTTTACAGGATAATTTCCGAGAAGTACGCAGAATCGAAGCTTATGTGGCAAATGAAGTAGCCGCATTTTCAACAGAGCGAGCCGGAGGTTGGTGCAGGCCGAGCAACTCTAAGCACACCCAGATGTGTAATTTGAAGCGGTTTTCCACGCGTCCCTCACGTAGAGGGTTCCATATATTCACAGGTTGGGTGGTCACAAAGGTGCTTGTCATGGCATGTGTTGGGATTTTCGCGTTATAGCCGGCCATGTCGACCGCGCAGCGCCAATTCAGCTTTTCTTGATATTCATTTGCAATTGGGTGAAGAAGTGCAAGACTAAATATCTGAACACTAGCTGGACTAGCGCGAACAATCCTCTTCAACCACTGCTCAGGTGCATTTTGCGCAGGCGCTTTCTAACAGGAAGATGACCGCAAAGACTTGCTTCACGCTGACGCAATCGTTCTTCTTGGTTACAACGCTGATGCGCCTCTCTGCTCAGTGTAGTGTGGTTGCTTCAATGTCATACTTCTCGCAGCCGTCCCGCTAATGTGATTGATGCCTTCGGTCTGGGAGGAAGCGATCTTGACTTCAGCCAGCTGCAATGAGTGGTCATTGTTTTCGGTTTGCATGACGGTCATTGATGTTGTGGTTAGGGATTTGGGATTTTGGGCCTTCTTTGGGTTATACTGGCTCATACTATAGGCTTGGATGATCCTAGATGGATGCTGGCCCAGATGCTCATCGACAGTTTCAAAATCAGCTTGGTCCTTGCTCAGAGACGTAGCCACTTTTTTGAGTGCAGTACGGATGCTTGGACCATTCCAAGACTGAGACATTGTAGCCTGGATGAAGATCGGATGCGTTGTGGCTGGCAATGGTTTGCTGCACACAAGTAGGTCCTTGGTTTGTTGCAGTTGGGTGTTGGGTTTCTTCTCGGAGTGCCGATCTGCCACTAGAATCCCCATGCCGTATAATTTAACCCGAAAACTGAAAACTGAGACCTCACAACTTGCTCTACAGCGGAAGGCGCTGCATCCGCCCCACATCCCACATCTAATGGACTATCAAGACATGCTTCTCACGCTGAGGCAATCTCGGGCTCATCCCACAATGAAAGCTAAACCGCAATATCGGGGTCAAAGAGCGGAGACCGGGTTTTGAAACCAGTAACACCGTAACGCTGCTGACACCTGCGAATCCTGTTCCCAATTTCGAGGACAGGCACTGGGCTCTGATCACAGACGAAACTTGAAGTTCCAACGCTTTCGACCCGTGAAGCCTCAAAAGCGCGCCAGCCCTGGATCCTGTGATCCTGAACTCTGAGGCTTATCGTCTTTGAGCTCCCCAGAGGTCAGGGAGGACTCATGGGTCTACCGCGCTGGTAGTGGTGGTCGTCCTGGACCAAAAGTAAACACAGAAGCACAAGTCGATGAAACAGCATTCTGGCACGGGATCTATTAGAATCCACAGGAGGCAGCAGTTGTAGCTTGCATCTGAAGCTCCAAAGCCGACGTTTATACAATATCGTGTGGGAGATCGATGCTTAGGGTTCCGGTATGCAGGGTTGGGGTGGAGTGCAGTTTCCTTCTTTACTAATCATTCCTTTCAGAAAGATATAGGGGATGTATGTGGCAGGTCTATGTATCCCTTGAAATTGTTTTGCGCTAGAGGGTTCTTGGAAGATCCCTCAAGAGAACCCCCAACCGACTGGGTCCGATCGGATCAAGTCTTGTTGGAGGCCCTTATTTCGTTGAAGAAGCGACAACTTCAAAATCGCCACTGACCCATGAACACCGTGTAGGCTTACGGGCTTACAGCTACCTCAGTCTCAGTCTCCTTCTACCTGTCACACGTCCCCTTTTGATTTTTTTCTTTGCTTCGGACCCCAGGCTGACGGGGCACACTTATTGAAGACAGGAGCCTTGACTTCAAAATTGTCTACATCCACTTCAAAACAAAGCTGATAAAAGCATGTACGAATTCTCGTCCCTGTCTATGCGTCAGTGGCCAAGCCACGTACTGAGCCTCAATCCGGGTTAAAGTTGGCCCGACAGGGCGCAATAGACTCCCAACTTTGTTTAGCCACTCAGCATGAGCCTGGACGATGCGTTCACGAATGCCCTCGCGGTACCAGGAGTTGACGGCTAACTGGCCGCTTGCTCTCGTCATTCCGCTGCCCTCCCTTGCGACTTGGCAACGTTCTCAAGTCTTTGCCTATAATTCGGCCATAATCTAAAACTCTTTAGAGGGGGTTATGCAAGGGATTATGTAAGAGATTACTACAGGGGTATTGCGGGGGATACTAGTTACGAGGAGTTTTGGCAATGGCTTGCGTAGCTTGGAAACCAGTGCTTGAAGTTCCTAGGATGATTCACCAAATGTTACCCCTAAAAGCTGTGGCAATTTTTTATCTAAGCAAGTTGCAATCTGAAGATCTAACCACTGGGCTAAACCCAAATTCTGCTATCTGAGGTCTACATCTCTGTATAATCATTACACGACTTGCAACAGTTCTCTGCACCACAAGTTTCCCACGATCAACGAACCCTTACATCAGTAAACTGGAGCTTCTCAAGTCAGCGGTCCCAGAGTGACTAGGTGACTCCCGAGAAACTCCCAACACAAACCCGAAGCTCTTTTCCGAGCCGAGGTCGGACTCTTTGCTGGGTGGTACGTCAGGAAACGCTCCTTGACATTTGAACTTCAAGTCTGTGCAGTCTTCAGTGCGGCTTCAGCATGTTGGCCTCTTGGGCTTATTTCGTTTGGCAGTTAGGGTGCGAGGATCTGAACTTGAACGGTGCCTTATCGCGGACAATGTCAGTTACCCTGGACGGTGGTGATAGTAAGGGCATGATGTGTCGTGAGGCAGCTATGTGATGTACAAGCAGCATAGTACTCACACTGGCCACGCGGGCCATTTGATGTTTCCAGAGCTGCTTTCGATCAGCACAGGAAGTCCGAGTAAGTAGTACTTTCTGACATGAAGCGTGCTTTAATTGTCATGATCGTGCTGGTGAAGAACTCGAAGAGACCGTTTGCAGGAGCAGCGGTTGCTGAAGCTATGCTAGCACCTGCTGCAGCTGCTGCAAATGCTGCCTGCTGTTGCGACGCTGATCCGACGACGATGATGGGGAGAAGGACGAGGATGACGATAACATCCTACTGCTTGTACTAGACTAGCATCGGAGGTGGCGGTACGCTATCCCTGCATTTCCTCTCTATGCTGGAGGGAAGCTCAGCCTCATATGGCTAAGGTCAGGAATCAACAGTTCGTGCCGTCACCCTGAGGTTCCGCGGGCCAAAATCAGGTGCTGAGGACAGTGCGCACCTACCAACTCACCGATGAGGTGTGGTGGTGGTGGCGGCGGAGGTGGCGTTGGCGGAGGTGGCCGCGATCGCAGTCACTCAGGTACACCGGTCCTTTCTCCGAAGCCTTTGTTCGCAGTGAACGCCCAACATCCAAGCAGTTACCGCGTTTTCAGTGATGGCCAGGTTTTAACACAACATTTCTTCTGCGTTGTGTCATTGCGCTCCTCCTCTTGTCATCTTTGATGCTTGGCAGCAGCGCAGGTCGTGTTCAGGGCCTGCATCCTTCCATCCCTCACCTCTGGGGGGGAGGTTGGAGGTTTAGATTCAGGGTTGGGGTCGGGCTGAGGGCGGATTGTCTTGGGCTTAAGGCTTAAGGCTTAGTGCTGACAGTTATCACGCCATCCCTCTCCGATTCCGTTCAGTTAGGACATTATGAAAAATACGAAAAGGTTATCCCTGGAACGCACTTCTGATTTACCGAGTTCTTGTGCGAAATGACTGAGCGGAGCCCCATATATGATCCGTTTGGTTTGCCAGCCACTTCTGTAGAAAGGCGTGCTGCTGTGCTCAGGAAGGACTGCCACTCTGTAAAGGCTGGGCTAAAGTTGCTTAGAGGTAATAATCAATTGTAACCACGTTCTCCACATTCTTTATTGCCAGATTCCCTGGTAAGATCCAATCTTCAGCAGCGGGCAAATGCAGGGATGCCTCTGGAGGATGATCTTTTGGACCTACACTATCCCGAGCCGCAGCTCTTGACCAAGCGCCAAGCAAAGATCTCCGGAGCCTTTTTGTCCCGAGCCCTGACAACCCAGGCATTCCCAGCAAGGACCAGAAAGCCCAAATCCAGTACCCAAGCTCAGATACTGGAGCCTCCTTTAGAAGACACGGTCCGCTACCATAATCCAGTCCTAGTTTGTTGTTTGTAAATGTCGTCCATCGATTTTCTATGCAGATCAGCCAGAATCCTAGAGCAGCTCTTGTTCTACATAAGCAAGTCTGTTAGTACAGAACGGTTTCATTTTGAATAAGGATTACAAGGACACAGAGACTTCCGGTTATTGCTCTATGGAGGTATCCTCTCTCCTGAAACGGACCGTGACTGAAATTCGGAGGCAACTGAAAAACGCCGACGTCGGCTGATTTCCGTCCAATATCCAACCTGTGCCTCCAAAAACATTTCCTTCCAGAACACACTGCGCAACTGAGATGTTCCAAGCTGCTGTCAGGTGCTGAATCAATTCCAGCAAACTTCTTTTGCTCCTGAGTACCAATGAGGCTTCAACCTTTAGTGAGTAACTACCTCAGGTTGTGATCTGTATAGTTCGTATAATTGGCTCTTGATACCGAAAGCCCATGCAATTGTCTGTAGAATGCCCAGGATGATCCCTTGGGTCCCCATATCAACCTAAGCATTCAGCATTCAATCTAGATAAGTCCCCATCTGATCCGGAAGGGATCGGTGATGGCTCAGCAGGTTTTGCGCTGAGTTTGAGCTCGGGTCTCCATGGAATGTCCCCGCGCCACGCACCCCTCCTCACAAACCTAGTGAGATTTTTTAAAACAGTCCTGACAACCACTTGAAAAATCCCTGATGCGAGGATGGGCCTTGGACTCTTGGAGAGATCGCCTTTGGGTCTTTGGGCTCTAGGCCTCCCGTCTGTGCAGGAGGTTTCAGATTTTGGGTTTGGCGCTTACTGTTTCGGGCTTAGGGAGAGTTTAGGGAGAAGGTCTTCGGCTACACGGGTCTAGGGTTGGGGGTGTAAGGACCAGGGCACAGGGTTTTGGGTAGGCAGTACAGCATAGTCAACGGTGCACATTCAGCCACATCACAGGTTACAAAGCGTGTGTAACTCGGTGTGCTAAGTCCCCCAACTCTGCAAGGTTTTCGGAATGGTTTACCTGAACACACGCCTTAAGACCACACAGGCCATTCTAAATGTGTACTTGTGACGGGACAAGATGCACCTTTACAGTCGATGTGTTGTCTAGGCCCCTTGCTTGCAGATTGGAGTTTTGAGCTTTTGACCTTCATCTTTCGAGCTTGGGTGTTTAGATTGGGCAGGCCTCTTTCATGAAGGTCCTGGCCCCGGAGCCACATTCGCACGTGGTTTAGTGACGCCACGCTGCAAGAGAGTGGGTACCGGAAGCCGCATCGCATGATGAGAATTGTCAAACACAAAGGTTTCGAAATAAGAGGAAATAGATATTTCTGTGGAGGACATGGCATGGATCCAAGAAGGCGTCCAGAAATGAATTGGGCAGCTCTGAACTTCAAACTTCAACCTATTTTACTACTGTCAGAGAGCACCAAGATAGCCGGCACGGCTACGGTCGTTCACGAAGCCAAGCATGCTTGAATACCACTGAGGCTTGGCCGCACACTTCGCTGTCCAGCTAGCAGCGAGTACAGAATCTGAATGCTGACTTATAACCATACTGGTCCTTTTTTACCATTGAGATTTCGAAATCATCTTGAAACCTGCCCCGAAGCCCTTCCTTTTTGTGTTCTGGTCTCTACACTGCCCTAGCCAGGCGTGACCTCGCTATGGCTATTGCTCATCGTTACTGCGCCTTGGAGCAAACTAGGGCCCGGGATGGGCCTTGTTGAGGCTAGCCTGTGCAAGTAACTTGAACACAGAGCAGGCTATGGGGCTCCCCCAGGAATTGTGAAATGAAGTCATCTTACTGGGCTTGCAACCCCAACCCAACAGGCCAAGGCTCCACTGGACGCAGCTGCATAGTTGTTGCCCAAAAGTCCTGATCTCAAGCCAGCTCATCATGAGGTCCATTCTTCAATCAGCTTTTCACCGCTAGTTGTGTTTTCCTGCGATTATATCGGCAGTCATCCTTGTCATTGTCGTCATCATCGTTGGCATCGAGGGCATCACTATCATGACATTCCAGAACTTGCAGAAGACAGATCAGAAAGAAACATTCTCTGATGCAGGCCTTACCAACCCTGTCAGCAGCAGTATCACCAAAGCAGACGCAGGGGATGTGAATGCGTTCTTCTGTTTAAATGGCGCCTGTAAACCTGAAGGAGTTCTTCTGTTGATCTGCAGAGTCACTTTCCCCACCTTTCGCTTACAGAACATTGGTCAGTGCCCCCGAAAACTTCTCTTGGACCTTGAGGCAGTACAACACGAGGGAAACTAGTCTTGCTAGCTCTATCCAAGCAACTCCTATACTGCCTAGCTCTACATAATTTCCGTTGAATCGGAGCAGCGCCTTACAGTGTACTCAAAGCACGGTTTGAACCCGAAACAGTGGGCACCAAGACAGTCACTGCTCAGGTGTCCCTCGGCACTTGCACCTGCTTAAGCAGGCAGTTGGCTGTTGAGGTGGGATGCTCAAACAGGTGCAGCGCGGATGCTTGCTGGGATCATCTTGGGCTTCACCGGGATCATAGGGGAATGCAGCTACAGGATTTGGGGGTTGAGGCTTTAATAGGGTACTTCCTGGATAATTCCTTGCTCGCTGATTCATTCATTTTTTAAGCGTAAGAATGTCACCCTGCATAGAAGTGCAATCTGCTGGGCTATTAAGGCTTCTGGGATTTGTGGGCCTGACAAGCCAATGCACAAGGCCACAAACCATAAGGTACAGCAGACACGTGTGTATCTAAGGTTTTGGAACGGCTCCTGAAGTTCTTTGCAGTTAGCGAGGTCCTTCTTGCAATCAGTAGCAATCCCGGATCCTCGAAACCCAAATTCCAGTGTGAAATCTGATATGGGTGTTTCCATAAATGGGGGGACCCCAACATAGACCGCCCAAACAACCCCACTCCACAAAAACGTCATGTCCCCATCGCCTGGTTTCCGAACTCTGTTCCGTATTTTTAACATCGGGAAGGGAAGGGGGGTCGCGCGCGCCGAATAGCAGGGGGCGGGACTAATTTGATAGTCCAGGCTTCCTGAACATACCGCGGTAGCCACGATTCCGCGCATGGCAGCATATCAAAATGTTCGAACTTCAACAACAGTGTCATGAACTCCCCCACTTCCAAGTAACGGCACAAAGCCTGGCAATGCTTCTGACTGTCCGTCCAGCACTCAGAATAGCCCAGAAACCTTCAACAGAGAGCCGCAAAATGCTTCAAACTTTGGAATCTACAATCTACACCTGCTGAATCTTCAACCCCTGAAATGCATACAGCAAGCCTGTCTAGGTGGGAATGGAGGCATGCATCCCTTCACTAGTCCTGTTCATTCCCATTCCAACCTAGAGTGTGTATAGCCCATTGTCGAATTAGTATGTGCAAGACTCAGGCCCCCAGCCGAGACCTTTCACCCAGCGCTGGCTTGTCGTCTGAGACCCTTGGCCGGCGCAGAGCCGCATCTCAGTCTCAGCCAGATACTGGAGTTTAGGCTGCGTATGGCTCTCTTGCCAGGCTGTGCAGGTACATATAAATATCCAGAAGTATTTATGGCGTGCATGGATGCATGATGGTGTTAGCGAATACTGCGTGTTCTAGGTTTGAAGCAGCCGACATGTACATGTGCATAATATCGAGTTGGAGCTTGTTTCTACATACATGTAATCTATCTACTTAGACGTTCAAGCATTGAAATGTGCATATATACATGTACGCATGTACATAGATACGCACGGAAGGTTTGTGTATACATACTGCAGAGCAACAGTGGTACCTCAACAGTAGCTGTTGTTGTACATCATGTTCCGCTAGCGCACTCAAAATTCTGGTGCGAAAGCCTACGATGCGCAAGTCACTGGCGAATCTTGGTCAGCAGTGGAGGACAAGTTTGCAGGACAAGCCAAAGGTTTCATGCTACTTTGAACTGCCAAAGCAAGCATCTTCTAATCAGTGTGTTTGGCTTTGCTGTTGTACTCTTAAGCTGAGTATGACATGGCATGCAGCTGGAGCAAGACAAAGATGGCGGTACTACTTGCGCCCAGCCTTCGACTTCTATCGATGCAGCTTGTCCTCCACTTCCACTTTTTGGTCCAGCATGACATGGGGATACATCCCCATGTTTGGGTTCAGCCAGGTCTTGGGAAGCTGGGGCAAATCCTGCACACTGCGCGAAGAGGTCTTGTTTCCCGCTGTTGGGCCTAGTTACTGACATTTTGCCCACGTGTCTCCAGGATGCAGGGCGATGTCAGCTTTTCACCAATCAGCCGGGAAGCAACTCATGCTGGGCAGCCAAAAACAAACCATGTGCCAGGGAGCTGAATCGTTGGCATCCCAAGCATAAGAGCAAAAAACAAGTGAATCCTCCCTCCTGCATGACGTGGTACAGGTTGAATGTACGGGCCAAGAAGTTGACCGGTCAGTCTGTTGGCTTCATGGATTTGAAAGGGCTCTTGTCGCCAACCACCCCAGAAGATCTAACAAAAGAGATCTGCAAGATGGCCCCCTGTTTCTTCTTTGGCATCAATTTTTCGGACCTCACCATCACCATAACATGGATGAAGTTGTGTATATTACTTCCGCGAAAGGATCTCGGTTTGAACCGAACTACAGTTTCTTGAGATGACCCCCATCCTGCTGTGGCAGGACGTAGTTGACATCGGAGGCAGGTGTGATTGGTGAGCAACGTTCTGGGAGTTTAGATAAAACGCTTGGGAACTTGCACTGGTTGTGTTCCAGGTGGCCTTAGGCTATATCTCTGCCTTTCCATGGTAGTACCCCTAGTGGCATGCGCACTGCTGAGTCTTGGAAGGGGGCTGAAGTAACAACCCGAACCTCCTTGGACCGGCCCGTTTATGATCTTGCGCTTAGAGTCACGATCACTTCCCCACGAGTCAAAAACTGTCGCCCCAAACACGCTTCCAACCATACCGCAATGTTGGGAGTTTGTAGGTGGGAATTACGTTGTTTTCAAGGAATGGCATTTCACTTCATGGGCAGATTCTCTTGGATGTGATGTTTCTGGATTTTTACGGGTGATACGTAGGACAGAGGTGTAATGGAGAGCCGTTTCGAGGAAAATTGGTAAGTATTACGCTGACCTGGATTCTTTTCACAGGATTTGCTAAATGGCTAGGAAGCTGCAACAACAGCAGTCCTTCCGCTGTAGGGTCTAGTGTGTAGGTCTGTGTGCGTATGATCGTTCTTGTTTTGTGGCATGTTGTTATCAACTTCCCTAAGATGCTGACAGCTTTCATGGGCTTCTTGCCATTTCTTGCTACCCACGCTAAAATAGGAAACCTGGTGATGATAGTTAACTTGCATTCTGGTCCCTTTGGGCCTCTGGATGCTATTCAGGCAGGCAAGGCTTGCCAAGCCGCACCTTGCGGCACTTTTGCCTGTAGGTGCTTGGACTGATCTACCTTGGATGCAAGCACCATTGTGTGATCAGAGGCGCTTCGGATACAACTTCGTAGCAATCATTTCCGTTGTTTTTGCCAGTGCGAGTGTCATGTACCCACGTGCTTACTCAACCCGAGCGTTTTTGCATTCTAGCTGTGTGTTACATACTAGAGTTACTAGAGAATGTGCCTCCTGCTGCCTTGGCTCGATGAGATTGTGTTTCAAAGGGGGGGGGCTGTGCCCTGGCCATCTCCGTGGGCCAAATACCATCAGCAAATTAAGGTTACATAGTGCGCGGCGATGCAACTTCAGGGCATTCAAGTGTTTTGCGGGGCGAGGCATTTGCGCCTGTGGCGAGCCACGCCCACGCAAAACCGAATATGCACCCACAAATCACGTTAGCAGCTGTCAAAACAGGCACACTCAACACAACCACCCTCCCTCCCAGCTCTCCCGCCGTTATCAGTCTATTATTAGCGCGCCAATTTTTTTCATTCCATGACCGAGCGCTGGCGACGGCTCCTCGGGGAGCTTGCATCAGCATCTTGGACCCAGCCATGGCCAAGAGTTTTTTTTGGGCTTTGTCATTTGTGGTCGAGCGTTGAGGCTTTATGTTGTGGGAAGAAAATTTTCAAGTAGGTTTAGGGGTGCGGATGGTGTCCAGCTCAAGAAACTTCATGCATCAGGTTCCTAACATGATATGGGACTTGCAGTTGCGCAAATGTTTGATAATTTCTTTGGTCATAAAGATGGGAAGGGGGCTTGCCCTGACATCAATTGAGCGTACAGAAAGTTGCAACCCGACCCATCCCAGTAAGCTGCAACAAAGGAAGACAGGGCACGTCCACCGTAGACCCCTGCACGCGCCCCATGCTTTGAGCTTCTTGCCCAGGAGCTGGAGCATGAGTTTGCGAAGCTCAAGGAGCCTCAGGCCCTGCAAGATGTAGAGCCCTGTGTAAAGAATCATCAAATGATTGTTGTAGAAAGCAAGCATCATTTTCTGGGGAATGGGTTTTGGAAGTTCCGGGCACAGGGCACACACACAGAGCCCCTAAAGCCTCGGCGCATCCCTATGCACCAAGAATCAGTTGCTTTTTGATCATGTGCCATTTCCGCTTTTTGGCATGAACCAGCGAAGGCTCAAGAAGCAGGCTCTTGTCTTCTTGCTTTTTATCATCAGCCCATTAGGAAGACCTTGGAAGATCAGGTTGAGGTTGGCATACTTGTAGATGGCGTTCACAGAGATGGCTTTCAAATTCCCAAGCCTTGAGCCCTGAAAACCTCGAACAAGCTCCATGATGCTGCCAGCTATGAGGCTCAGATTTGCATGTTAATGGGGATTCACGGGGCTGACTACAAGGACGCATTCCGCAATTACAAGCCAAATCAAGTCACCAGTAAGATGAGGCAATACACTTGAATCTTGGGGCATCCAGTCAATCAAGCAGCATTCCGTTGGCGTAGCTGGTCCCTTCATCGTAACACTTGTGTGCGGCAAGAAGGCCTTGTCCTACACGGTCCCTGATCAGTCCTAATTGCGAAGCCAGTATTAGCCAAGCGATCGTGAAGAATGAGAGTCCTCACTTCAGGTGAGGGGTCGGGTGACGACTCGGTCCGTTGTCGCTTGGCCTTCGTTGCAGCGCTGGGCGCCCTCATTGTTGTAGTAGCAGTTATGGCAGCACAGAAGTAGCAAAAATGCAAAGACCACTTGTAGTAGAAGTACTTGCACAAGCAGTGAAAGTAGCAGTAGGAGGAGGAGCAGTAGCAGCAGATGTAGTAACTACTCTACTAGTAGTAGTAGTAGTAGTAGCAGTAGTAGTAGTAGTAGAAGATGTAGCTAAGTAGAAATAGAAGTTGAAGGAAGAGTTGCAGTCACAGCATTTGTAAGCATTCCTCCTCCTGCTACCGAGGCTGATGTGGTTTCTGCGTACAGTGTGTCATACTGGCAATGTCCGCGGTGACTGCAACACTACGATCAAGAATTGAGCACAATACGATCAAGAATTGACGCAGGAATTGTGAGTAGCACGTTTGAGTTTGTGGCAATGTCAGTGTCAGAACAGGTGACAGTATTGGCACCACTACATTGGTAGTAGCACGATCAAGCTACCAGAGATGAGCTGTAGCAAGAGCTGCAATGAAAAGGAGAAAAGAACGGACAGCCTTATGCAGTTGACGAGGTAACCATGACTTGCAGAATCAGAAGCAGATCTCACAGCAGTAGTTCGCACTGCAAGCAACTGCTGCAGGAACTGTGACAGCAATGCCGCACAAAGAATCGCTGTAGTGGCCCTTTTTGCAGCAGTGGTGGTTGTCGTGGTAGTATATGTTTGCTGCTTGCATTTGTTTTCTGCACCGTTGGTTGCTGCGGATGTTTGTGAAGCAGTAGTCAGTGCAGCGTTAGTGAGAGGAGGACCCAAGCGTAGGAAAACAAAGCACTTGGGCCATCACCTTTCTGTGTACTTGGTTGTTGATCGTCTTACACAGGTTGGTCTGCTTAGTCTTTTGGCTAGAGCTTAGCATTTACAGGAGGATATCAATGTATACGTCTAGGAACTCTGATCTGGCTTGGGTGCCCGGGCAGAACTGAAGAAGCATATCAACAAGCAGGCTTGACACCACTCCCTGCCTCAACCTCTCCACCCTATGGGAAAGACTCCCCAAATACCGAAGTGTAAATGGTTCCAAGGTCGCGAGTCCGGCCTACTCCGCTCCTACGCTGGATGCCTGCACAGTCGATGACAGCCGCTGGTCATCTCTTTTGCTGGCTCTTGTCGTCGGTATGAACCGTACGGGTAGCAGCATTCCTTTTATTGAGCAGTATGGTGCTGGTGGTGGAGGGGGAGGCGGACCCTTCTTGTTTGATGATGAGAAGATAATGACGTTGAAGACGAAGTCCACGATGCATGGTGGCGGTAAGTAGTGTCGCAAGGAGGCCAAGGAGCAAGCAGCGCGGGGGAAGGAGGAGGAGGAGGAGGAGGAGGAGGAGGAGGGAGGAGCATGGTGGAGGAAGAGGCTGAAGAGGCATTGGTTTGTTACTGACACTCGTACTATCACTGTTAGCATTATCAGCTTCAACTGTAGAGGGGGTGTCCACCTGTGATAGTGTACATGCGCTGGCGGTAAGTCCAGTACTTCGCTGTAGTAAGGGCATGCAGATATCAAAGGAACCTTGATGGCTGACTGTCTTCTACCAGCCTTTTTCTGACTGAAGCGAATTCTGCCGGCGCTCTCCAAAAAACATTTAAAAGATCCACAAGCACCATGTGAAGATCAACACATTCCAAGAGCAGTGCAGGACCACTCCAAGAGCGCCCAGCACTCCAGGACCATTGCCATTGCCACACAAAGGCGCTGGAAGAGGATTTCAAGAGCCCTCGCCCAGAGCAGGTCAAGAGTACTCCAGAACCATACCGAGAGCCCTGTAAGTGCACCCCTGTGGCACTCCAACATCCCCAAGAGCACTCCAGGTCCCCACGGCCCTGCCCAAAAGATCCCAAAAGAACGATGGCAGATGACGTTCTGGACGGGAACGCGAATTCGCGCAAAAGTGCGCGAACATCTCACGCAGCCATGGAGTTGGCTGAGGTGTGCCACTAACCAACTCTTGCTTCCCCCCAGGCAAAACCCCATGGCGCTAGCACATTGTTTGGGGAATAACTCCAGCTAGGTCTACTTTAGCAAAGCAGCGCCAACTTTGAGGCATCAAATCACCCTTTGCTACCCTATTCTGCCATTTTGTGATGCCTCTTATATGTATTCAGTTGATGTGGGAACTTCAAAGGACATCAAGACAGGTTCCACCACCTTTTTGTGCGTTCCAGGACCGCCGTAGATTCTCAGATACGCCTGCATGCCCGGGCTGCTACTGTAGCAGCTTTAACATGTCTGGCCCATGATTCTTCACCGTTGTGGAGTTTCGTCGTAGTTTTCCATTGCCACGATCTGTTTAGCGTTGAAGTTTCTTCCTCAAGTGTTGGCAATTCTCCTTCTGCAAATTCCCCCATTGTTTTGATGGTATGAACACTCAGATTGGGCATTCACGCCTCCAGCTCCAACGAGACGGTTGCGATTGGAAGGCTCAGACTGCAAACCCACAATCCGCGCAGCATGTCTGCAATTGGATTTGAAGGCTGCTGGACATGTAGGTAGCTTTACAGGAAGTTGTGCAAGCTTGTCCCCTACAGGAATTAAGGACAAGTCACTGTGGGTCTTGTCTCCCCATGTTCTACTGCTCTTTTCAAGGATGGTCGGGTGGCAAGTGCAGTGTCTTGAAATTTGGGCTGTCATCTTGTCCGGAAACAGTACTGTTGGTAAACGGGCTGCCGCCCGAGCTCTCTGGGAGTGATCTTGGATCTTGATGTTTTTGCTGGAGAAGGCGGCCATACAGCCCTTTACCCTTGCGCGACACGCAGACATTCTAAGTCAGAACCAGGAACCACGAATCCCGAATGCTAAACCCCACAGGTCCCTAAACCTTGTATTCTACCCAATATACTATAGTAGTTTCCATCACATTTTACATTATCCCTATAGCAAACCCTAAACCATTAAACCCTCCTCAAACCAACCTGTTGGAGCTCCCTTGGATGCTGAGGCCAAGGTCCGAGAGACGGCTAAGCCGATCTGGACTTCCAGCTATGCAAAGCAAAAGCAGGCTCAACGGTGGCAGAGCGGCAGTGGGGTCGCTAAACATTTTGGGTTCTTCAAGAAGTGGAGGTTTGGGAGTGTTGTGTGGAAAGCTTCGAGGATCTTGAAGGGCTTTTTGGATGTGTTGTGAGGAATGCTGCGTGGTGGCGGAATGCTGCGCGGTTCGCGCAAGCCAGGGATAAGTCGAGAGCATGGAGCTTTACGCTACATTTGCAGGGACAACATGCATATGCTGACAAGATTGGGATTGCAAGGGTCTTCGCACATGCGGATCCCCTTCTGGGAGCGAGTTTGTTTGATTTGGATCCAGGACTGCGCTGTGCGCAGGAAGAAGGACTTATAGCAGCTTTGGAACTGATGTAGTGCCTTAGGGCCTTATCATGGAAGTCATTCAGCTGCAACCGCGGTTTTTCTGCCAATAGGACATGCAGTAATTCTATGGCAAAGGTTTGAGCCCACAACAACCTGCACTACGTACATACGTGTCTGCAGAATCAGTGCTTGGACCCTTCGGCCTTGAAAACGCGAGGAGATCGCCCCGCCCCTGCCAGCAAAGAACAAGGAGGAGATTGACGAACCAGAAGAAGCCTAGCGGCACAGAGTCCCCACTCCATAGAGAAAATCTTTGTGTAGGCTAGAGGGCGCAGGCCCAGGCCTAGTAGGTCGCATAGCCTGTTGTAAGGTCAACCCCTGGCACTGCGTAGGGCTGGGGCCTGGCTGGATGTCTCATTAACCAAGTATATATGTATACATATATATATATGTATATATATAGAGACCATGCGGCCGACAAGGCCATTTTATGATGATGATCAATTTCCAGAATGCTTCTAACCTACGTCCCATGCAGGTACTTTGCGCTTCGAGTTTGAGCGCTGCGGACATTTAAACAGTTTTGGAAAGACAGGTCCGTTTTCCGAGTTTAGGACGCAGAGCGCTGCAGCATCTTGGAACCCATTAGAAGGCGCCCTTAGGAGTCGGGAAGGTATGCTGACAGCGGCACTGCCCTTCGCCTAAAACCCGCCCCCCCTCCCCCCCTGTAATAAGAATTCAACGCGCAGCACCAGCAACTCGGGGTCTGTCTTTTTTGTTAGGTGTGATAGAGCTTCATTTTTGGTATGGGGAGGGAGTAGACAATGGTGCTGGTCTGGCAACTTAGTAAGGGACAAGTTTGGCCGGAAGCACTGAGCTCTCCTCTCTGCACTGCAACCTTTGAACTTCAGCTCTGTCTCCTCCCAAACATCCTTCGCATGTCTGCCTTTTTTGTTTCGGATTCTGTCACAATCGGAGTGCTGCAAAAAGATGAAGGAGATGTTCGAAGCACTTTGAGGCCCTGGTACTGTACGGCCTCAAATTCATGGAATCCTCCAGGGTCATAGAGGAAGGGGCGACTCATTGAAATTTTGTTTTCGCTGTTGCATTGGTAGAAGGACCTTTTGCAGCATCCCTTCGGGCTTCAGACTATAAGCCCGGAAAGTGCGAAGCTGTACAACCAGGATCCTTCAAACTCCGTTGGCGTCGGCGGCCTTCTCAAGACCGACCTTCGCTTCAGCATTGCTCCTGGACTTCTAGGGGCTTGCAAGGCTTTCGGGTCCCAAATTTTTGCTACGGTATTTCCAATCTAAACTGACTGCGAAAATTGCAAACTATTTGCTACAAGCATTGGCGGCACACAATCGGGGCTTAAAGTAGGTCATGCTGTAGGCCTGCAACCCAACAGGGGCTTTGCGAGCCAAAGTCCAGAAGCGCAGACTCCATTCAGGTTCGCGCGCAAAGGACCAAGCATTTTGTGGCCCAAAAGCCGCTGCCGGGCTGCAAGATGGTACCAGAGGGTCCCCTACGAGACTTGGTAAACAGTGAGAAGAACATGGAAACTACTACATGGCATAGGGTGTAGGTTTGAAAGTTTAGGGGACCCAAACGGCCACAGAATCATGCGGATCCGACGCAGAGTGATAAATGGGAGCCCCCGTTAGGACTGTGGTGGGCCTTGTGCCTGATGGGGCCTAGACTGGGTATGCAGCTGCGAGAATTTCTTAATAGCGGTTACCGCTCCGTGTGTTTGTGGATGCACAAGGGACATTCAGCACAAGGCTCTTAGTCAACATAGTATGACCTACTTTCGGGTCGGGCGCCTACAAATGATGGGCTTGTTCTAGCCTGGGGCTTCATCTTCCCATCACAGGATGGTTGCCATGAATCAAGGCTCGCTGTGAGTTTCTCAAAGTTCACCTCATAATCTCAATGCGGACCTCTGTAGTCCCTGTAAGTAAAGTCCCTATTCCTCGAGACCCCGTCCCCACTACGGGTGAGGTGCCATGGCGTAGAGTTGCGTTTGAAGTTCCGAGCGACGCTTTCCCTGTTCATGAATGTTCATGACAGACGGATAGGGTCCCTCTTCGAACTAGACAGGGTCTTGAAGGCAAGAGCTTCACCATCCGCAGCAGCATTGTTGCTGTAACTGCCACTTCTACTAGAATCAATGTGGGTCAACAAACGGTGCATGAGAACCCTAAACTGTTCACTCTGCTCAGTGCGCGGGGCTGTTCTTGTAGGATGAGCCTGTGCCCGCGCTTCCGAAGCCCAGATTTGGGGCGGGCAACGCTAGGTTGCAAATTGCGTGTAGGTTTAGCTTTGTCAAGGCCCACGCGCCGTAGGTCAGCTTCCGCCCTGCGCAGGCGGCGCACGCGGCGCGTGTGGGCGGCACGCGCAAAGTTTGTCCCGTGACCTAGGCTGCCGGGCTTCAGGACCCTTAGCGGCTTAGCGGCGTCTGGTGCGTGCGCGGAATCTGCCTTAATCTTGTTGAAAGGAAGAGGATGTTGCCCAGGAGGCATGGGTGCTTCTCAAGCGGCAGCGGCAGCGGTTCTGCTTGAAAGTCGAGGCAACGCAGAGTAGCGGCTCAAAGCTAGTGTGTTTGGAAATTCAAGAGAATTTCTTGGATGCGCGACGCTGGCGGTTTGTTGCGCTAGTTTTAAGCCGGTTGGGGGAGGGAGCTTTCCAGTGGCCTGGAAGTTGACATGCGGGAACGTCAAGGAAAACGCAGCTGCCTGACCCCCGCCCCCTACCGGACCCGCCGTGTTGTAGCAAAATGCTTATTAATCATCACACAGCTGCATGTTAACCGTAACCGCTGAACCCGGCACCCTCGCCTCTCAATGCTTTAGCAGTTGAGGTGGTACATCATCAATCCAGACAGCAACAACCTTGCTAGCATGTGGCAGGCTTGCTACGGATTGCAGATGTCAATGTGCACTAACTTAAATGTTCGAATGGTAAGACTGTTTCGAGAATTTGAGATGTTGAGGGGCATGATACAGTACATACCTGGGATTTCCGGAACCCATCAATGACGGAAGGTTCCTTAACACTTACCCGGGATTCTGAGCCTGAGTACACTTTAAATTGACACCATTCACCAAGGCAATGTCAGAATTTATCTATACATGCGTGCTTCGTCAGTTCATGATTTCCAGGGGAGCACTAGGAGTGAACATCGAGTTTGTGGGGCCACTTTGGACATATAGCGGTGGGATTGAGCTTCCCGGATGTAGCTTACGTTTCTTGTTTGAGACATGTTCAGTAGCTCATATGAGCCACGGTTTGCAGAGATGGTGTTCCCCACTCAACACGTGCACTCACCCATATTCCCATATACACTATAGCAAACAATACTCATCATCATCATACAACCTACAAAATACAACAGCAGCAGCAGCAGCAACAACAACAACAACTGCACCACCACCACCACCACCACCACCACCACCACCAGCAGCAGCAGCAGCAGCAGCAGCAGCAGCAGCAGCAGCAACAGCAACAACAACAAGAACAACAAGAACAACAACAACAACAACAACAACCACAACCACAACCACAACCACAACCACAACCACAACAACAACCACAACCACAACGACGCCGGCCGACAACGACAACGACAACGACGACAACCGCAACCACGACAACGACAACGACCACCACCATGACCATGACCATGTGCACGACCGCGGCCATATTCCCATACACACTATAACAATCAGTTTTTATCATCATCATCATCATCATCATCACCGTCATCCTCGAAATACAACATACAAACACCACAACAACAACAACAACAGAAGCAACAACAACAACAGCAACAACAACAACAACAACGACGACAACGACAGCGACAGCGAAAAAGACAACGACAACAACAACAACAACAACAACAACAACTACTACAACTACAACTACAACTACAACTACAACAACAACAACAACAACAACAACAAGAACAAGAACAAGAACAACAACAACAACAACAACAACAACCACCACGATATCGACGACGAAGACGTCGAGGATGACGACGACGAAGACGACGCGGACGACGACGACGACGACGACGACGACGACGACGACGACGACGACGACGACGACGACAACCATGGCGACGATAACAAACGACGACAACGACGACGACGATGACAACGACGCGGACGAGGACGAGGACGAGGACGACGACGACAGCAAGACAGCAACAGCAGCACCACCACCAACAACAACAGCAACAACAACACCACCACCACCACCGACAACATCAACAACAACACCACCGCCACCAACAACAACAACAGCAACACCAACACCAACGCCAGCAGCAGCAGCAGCAGCAGCAGCAGCAGCAGCAACAGAACGACAACAACAACAACAACAACAACAACCACCAATGCCACAACCGATAACACCACCACCACCACCACCACCACCACCACCACCACCACCACCACCACCACCACCACCATTACCATTACCATTACCATTA
>CAJNIZ010000473.1:13897-26017 GCA_905231905.1 Symbiodinium pilosum | reverse complement strand
ACCCGTGATTAATAAACCCCCTCCCATTAGTAGGGATTACAATCGGGATCCTAATACTAAGGCCCTTCAAAGGAGGGGTTTATTAATCAGGGGTCTACATGAAGGCCTCAACAATGAGTTCCCGTAGATGCTGTAAAGGCCAGGAAGGGATACTTGAGGGACCCTGGAGTTAGGTGATGTACTATAACCCTCTTCAGCCCGTTACAACCCAGTTGTAACGCATTACAAGTAGTTCGAGGGTGCTTGAGCTCTATAACTCATATAGTAACTCTAGTTATCCCAATTCATAACCTACTTACTAAGTCCCCCCGACCCTCCAAGTAGGTGACCTAACTCATTAGTAATGCCAGGGTCCCTGAAAGTAGGAATTGTACCGTGCCGGGAAAGCTGAGGTTCTTTGCGTATTGCGACTTTGATGCACGATTTGCTGTATGTTCCCGTGTGGGCTGAGTCGATGCATTCGGCTTGGGTTAAGAGATATTTAGTAGGGTTTATATGGGGTGTATATAGGGGGTCATGGAAAAATAGAAGCTACTATATAGGCTTTGGAGCTTAAGATTTCGGGTTTCAGGGTTTGTCAGCCCGGAAGAGGAGGTTACTCAGAAGGGAGCTTCAGCTGGGGTTGAGAAGCATTGTGAGAAAGATTTCGAAAGTGTTATTTTGAGAGACACTCAGGGGTTCTTGTCTTCTTTGATTATGTTGGGCAGATTTGTCATGAGCATGGCTGCCATCTTCTTGTCATAGTCCTGCTTTCAACTGGTCTTATGCTTGTTGTGGCTGTGGACGCAGAAAATCTGGCTCCCCGTTACACTTTTCGCTTTTGGAGGTATGGTGTATTGGCAGCTTAAACGATGCAACATGTTCTTTATCCACTGTGTGTAAAACCTGTGTGAGGCAAAGTCCTAGGGATCCTAAACGCCACATACACCTCAGGATCTTCAAAATGGGACTTTGCCCATCCCCGATGGGGGACCTTAAGTAACTCCTTAGGCTATGATCCTTCTGCTTATGTGTTTGACCCGTAAGTGTGTTTACGCCCCTTGCACTTGCACGCAAAGGTGTGTACCATACCTACTCGTACTGGAGACAGCTGCTTGGCAGGGGACAACGGGGATCTCGCCCAAGAGCGAACAGTTCAGGATTATTTGCAGGGGTGTAGAGGGATTCTGCCGGGGGCTGGGTCAGGATGATCTGTAGCATTGGGTTGTGGGGGTCACTAAGAGAACCCCTAGAATGTATTTTTCCCCAAAAAGTCATGCAACCCATCTCGGAACCCTGAAAAGAAGAAGTGGGTCTACATGGAATGTGATACGCGCAACGGGCCTAGACCACTCAGAGATTATTGTCCTAGGGCCCAGCTTAGAGAGAGAGAGAGAGGAGAGAGAGAGAGAGACATATATATATATATATATGTACATATTTACATATATATATATGCATATATATATACATATATACATATACTGTCGGGTCTCGGTCTAGCAGGTGAACATGCTGGCGGCCCGCTGTGAAGACTAGTGGGTCTTAGAATTAGGCTTCTCAAGCTGAGCACAAAATGGTATGATCCCCCTAAACCCTAAACCCTAATGATCCCAAAATGGTATGATCCTCCTCTCTTTGGCAAGGGCACTCCAAAAGAGCACATGATTTCAAGAACCCTGCCCATACAGTGCAGCTGGGCAAGCCCTATTCCTGCTGCTTCTTGGTAGGGAATATATAATCTCTATATAAAATATTCCCCTTATTTCCTATCAGGAACAAGTATCAAAACCCTAAACCCTAATCCCTAAACCTTAAACTCTAAACCGTAAACCCCTAAACCTCTTAACCCTAAACCCTAAACCCTAAGCACTGAGGTTGCAGACAAACCCGGCCTATCCTATCGACTTCGGTGCAGAGAAGCACGGGGTCACAGGGCGCTGGGATCATTTCCAGGTGAAGGCCTGGGTGGTAACGTTGATTTAGGTTGTAGGGGTTTAGGATTTAGGGTTAGGGGTTTATGATCTAGGGTTTAGGGTTTAGAGTTTAGGAGTTAGGGTGTAGGGTTTTAGGGTTTAGTGCATGTCCAATTGTAAGCAAGCTTGCCAGTTCAAGTCTGAGCCGCCATAAGTTTATTTCTGCTGGAGCGGGACAGATGAACTGAACGCCAGCAAAAGTAACAGCGCTTCCAGTTCAGATAGGCCCTGAACCCCGAACTCAATACACTGAACCGTAAACCTAAATCCTAAGCCCTCATCCGCAAACCCTCATTCCAAACCCTAGATCCTAAACCCCAAGCCGTAAATCCCAAACCCTAAACCCTAAATCCTAAGCCGTAAACTTCAAGCCCTAGACCCTAAATAGTAGCTTCCATGTTCTTTTCCATTATCCCTATAGGATCCCCATATATCCCCTAATAATCCCTGTGTATTCTATAGGAGGGGGTCAAAACCCCTAAATCCTAAATTCTTTTCCATTCTCCCTATAGAATCCCCCTAAACCCTAAACCCTAAACCCTAAATCCTATATATCGCTAATAATCCCTATGTCTTCTATATACCCATGGCTTTTGTACAGGACCCCAGGCTTCCGGAGCACGAAGAAGGTCTTCCTTTGCTGCCGCAGCTCAAGGAGCTTCAGGGTTTAGGGTATAGGGTTGAGGACTCAGGGTTTAGGGTTTAGGATGTAGGGTTTAGGGTTTTGGGATTAGGGTTTAGGTTTTAGAAGCGCACTTTTTGGTTGCAAGGGGTCTCGGATTTGGCGTTTTTTTGACCTATCATGAGATGAAGGAGTTGGGACTTGGAATTCTAAACCCTAAACCCTAAATAGTTTCTCTAATTCAAGTCCAGGGCAGTAGGTTTGGGGTTTGGGGTTGGGAGCGTAGAGCTTCTGGGTTCCGATCATTTGAGCGCCGAGCCTTGCATTAGGTGGCTCAAAGTTGAACTTACCAGATTTTGGGTCACTGTGTATCTGATATGTACTCTTCGTATGTTATACTCGTATAGATTTTTATAGTTTTCCAACAAGGAGCCACACTGCTAAAATCGGTGGGCTGGGTACAGCGTCCCCTCTAACTTTTCATCAGCACAATCACCTAAACCCTTCAGCCCAATGTCAAGCCTTGAAAACCCAAAGCCCTGAAACTGAACAAATGACAATGATTCATTCTGATTGTTCAGTCTAGTTTACTTTGAAACCCTGAGCCTTGCCTGAACCCTAAACCCTAAACCCTAAACCCTTTGCCTGTGCGGCCCCCATGATTCCATGGCTTTCACGTAGTTGGTGCCTGAGGAGGGTGAATATGGCAGCGCTGACAAGGCTAATCTCCTGCGCCGCTGGGCGGTACTGGCGATACACTTTAAACTGGGTTGGTATCGAGGAACTTGAATTAACCTACCATAATGGTTACATATATTAATGATTAAGTAATGAACTAACTAATTAATTTATGAATTAATTGATTGTTTCATTAATTAACTAATCAATAATGTGGTTCCCCCATCATAGTACGTTTAGGCCTCAGGATGTAGTAGTTTTCCAGAAGGTGGACCCCCAAAATAGACCCCACATATTATAGTCCTTTTTTATAGGGCCCCCACAAAGGTACCCCTGATTTTGGAAATCCCGAAGCCTGGAACCCTAACGCCTGTATAAGCCCTGCATACCCCTATTTAACCCTTTTAAACGGGTACCCCAGCCCTAGACCCTAAAGCCTCGAACCCTATCTAGGGTTCCTTTATATATGCTCAACCCTAAGCCCTAAACACTAAAACTGCCATGTAGGGTCGAGGAAGGAAGGCCTTCTTGGAGTTGGGTTTTACAGTTTGGAACTTAGGATTTTGAAGAGCGAAGCCCTGGACCACGGTCAGATATAAGCCTTGATATCGTTTAGGGTTTAGGCATATAGGGTTTTAGAGTCTTAGGGTTTAGGGATTAGGGGTTTCGGGTCTAAGGCTTAGGGAAAATAAAGGGAAAGTTTCAAATTGGATTTCATGGGTTACCTACCATCCTCTCTGCCCTTTATTAGTCTTCGGGGGAGCCTTATGGGGAGTAGTACGGGAGGGGGCTACTAGAACCCACCCTGAACCCTAAACCCTTAACCTTGTCACCCCAAAATCCTGAACCCTAAACCCTAAATCCTCAGAACCAAACCCTTGAACCTTAAACCCCAACTCTATAACCTCCCCCAAACCTGAACAAAATAGCCTTAAACCCTTAACCATAAACCCTGTAACCTACCCTCCCGCAAACCTCGATGTTATCCCAACAGCCTTGCGAACTCGAGGCTATGGGCCCGATGGCCAGGAAATGGGCGACGTGGACATCTGAGAATTCTCGGTGCTTTCAAGGGAGCGGGGATTATCTAGGGGAGTCTATAGCGATTCTATATAGGGATTACAGAGAGATTATATGGGATTATGTGGGATTACAAAGGATGATAGGGTTATTCGTGTTTATGGCGTAGGGTCTAGGGTTTAGGATTTTGGGTTTAAGTTTATGTAGGGGTTGTATGTTGGGTTCTTACTGGGATCCCAATCTCTAAGACATCCAATCCGTGTGTATGATGTCAGTGAAATTTATGAATGGAGCTCATACGCGGATAGCTCTGTGGATTGCCGCCCCCACTCCAGCTGAAGCACCGGCAAGGAGAGCGCCGCAGGGCGACCGAAAATTATTTTGTGTGGCAGGCTGTTTCTGAGGTGAGGAAGTTGCGGGGCAGGGATTAGGGTTTGGGATCTTTGGTTGGAAGCTTTGGGTACAGTTCCTTGGGTCCTAACCTCGACAGCATGTTGTATTTGATTGAGAACATTCATTACAAGGATTGGGGGATTTGATTTAATTATGAGTGGGAGGGGATGGGTCTGTTATTGGTGGACACCATGTTTACAGCTTCAACACTCAGATGTAGGGATCCTATTGAAAAGCGTGCCCTTCCCATGTGCCGGAGAAGATTGTGAGTACGTTGGGCTCCGGAGGGAGAAGTTAGGGGGTTCCTGAATGCCCTAAACCCTAAATCCCTAAACCCTACACCCCAGCGGATGTGTCGGTACCGATGATGTCTGAGAGTCTGCGAAGTTTTCCTCCAAGAGCAGGTCGGCCGACGCAGCAATTGGATAAGCCAAATGAGCTCTCCCTAAAGGGGGTTATATAGGGGTTATTTAGGGTTTGGGTAGCTAACGTGTTGAGCCATTGCGTACAATCCCTGCCCAAAGCACCTTTTTTTCAGAAGTTCCTATGGTAGTTTCCTTCAATAGGGGGAAACTAATCTAGACCCCCAAATACAGTCCATAAAAAGGTACCTCATTTTTGGGAAACCCTAAGCCCTAAACCTTATGTAAGCCCCATATAACCCTAAATAGCCCTATATAACCCCATAATCCCCTTTAAAGGGGCTTCTAACTTTGAGAAACCGCCAATATGTTGTAGCCACATTGCTCCCATCCGCTCCGTCAGTGTGGCTCCAGCAGTGGCAGTTGGCATGACTGGGCACAGTATACATACCGAAATTAGGAGTAGCTGCCTGGGTGTCCCCATAGTAAGGAGCATAGTATTTTGGGGTCTGTATTGGGGACTCCCTACTTCAGGAATCCACCACATGAGAGGCACAACGGGAGATCATCTGAGCTATAGTCTAAATTCCTAAATGAGGGGGTTTATGAGGGATCATGTAGGGGATTTGTATAGGGGTTATTACGGGGGGATACTAGGAGTTGAGATTATCGTTCACATGAGAGGCACAACTTGATCATCTGGGGACAGAAAAAGTAAGAATGGCATTGCTTATTGCTGAAGACAACAAATACGGTATACAGGGTACTTGGTAGTTTCCCAAATTAGTGGGAACCCAACATAGACCCCAAATACCATAATCCATATTAGAGGGACCCCCAAAAACGTGCATCATTTTGGGAAATCTGCACTTACGGCCTCTGCACAACTTTATCCATACTCTCCGCTACACACCTCACCTTTGTAAGCTGCCTACATACCATACGGAATTTCCCAAAATTAAGGGCACCTATTGGGGCTCCCTATAATGAGGATTATGGATGACCATCGCATTTTGGGGTCTGCATTGGGATCCCCCTAATTTGGGAAACTACCATACAGGTCTTTGTTGCGTAGCATCCCGGGGCGGTGACGCCATCTCTTCAGCAAGTCATGAAGGCCTTCATGCCCGAGGGTATCGCTTGGGAGACACGCAGTTTAGGGTGTAGGGTTTAGGGTTTACATCCCGAAAGGGGTGAGAGTCCAATTGGAGTACATTACTTTTCTATCGGGGTCTGTATCTTGTCGGGTCTGTTGCAGTCATCAGGCGAAAGGACGCCACTAGTGATTTGCTTGCCGTTGCGCATAGCTTGTGACTACGATTGCCGCCATGCCCCCCAACCCTAAATCCTAAACCCTCAGCCCCTAAACCGCGATATAGGAGGGACCACTCCTTGGTCCAGGGTAGTCGTGGTACTTGGAGGTTCACAGGACTTAGAGACCAATAGCAACCGGCATTATGCTTCTAGATTTATAGTCCCCCTTACGTAGATAGAATATGGCTTCGGGTATCTTATAATAAGATCCCCATATACCCCAATATTCTATCTACTTTAGGAGGACTATACACTAAACCCTAAACCCTAAATAGTAGCTTCCATTTTCTTTTCCATTATCCCTATAGGACCCCTATAATTCTATCTACTTAAGGGGGACGATATGGTGACTGGCCTATGCAGCATCTTGTGGCTTAGCAGCGTCGCTCAATTGCCCACGGCGTGTGTCAAATCGTATGCATGCCCTCAGACAAATGTAGAGGCCTAAGTTCTTACTGTAGGATAAGATTGTGGAGCACTGTGTACCACACATCAGGATTATACCATGTTTATTTAAATTTTTAGGATTCTTCAGGATTCTTCCTTATGTGTAGGTTCTCTACGCCTGCGGCCCGTTGAGCTTTGCGAGTGGCACGTTGCTCTCTGTCAGTTACATGTGACGCTGCTTGTGTTAAACCGTGCTGGCCTAAATATAGGCCGATATTATGGTCCCAGGTTCTGTCTAGAAATCTGGTATAGGGTATTTCAAATAGACCTTAACAGGATGTTGGTAACTTTTTGGGCTCTTACTGTGGGCTTGGGGGGATTTCATGCCAGTCTCCCGAATCACCTAACGCGAAAACATTGTTAGCTGAAGAGCGGCCTATCTCTAAGCTTGCGCCATCGCTCGGCGGGATGTTGCGAGTGTTCAAGGCTTCGGGCGAAGAAGTCTTTGCGATTGGATTTGAGCAGTTTTTGGCGATGGCCCCTGAAAGTGAGTGGCCAGACAGGGCACGAGCTCTGAAGTGCCACGTGCAGCGTGTCAGCGGGCATTCCCGCTTCAAGCAGCGCTTGTTGCTTCTGGATGGCCACATGTTGTCAGATGAGTTTGTGTTCAGAGGACCAACAGATGTCCAGCTCATATTGCAGCAGTTTGAAGCGAGCTCCGAGGAGCAAATCCGGCACCTCCGAGACGCCGCACGCGGCAACGACATCCAAGCAATGGATCAGCTCTTGCAGAGGCCACAGGATCCAGATTTAGAACTAGGAGGATTGCCACCTGCTCTGCATTGTGCATGTGACCGAGGCCATGCCAAGGCTGCCAGCTTGCTTCTGGAGGCCAAAGCTGACAAAGATAGGTCCTTCGCCAACAATGGCAAAACCCCTATGCACTGGGCATGTTTGGGCGGGCATGTGGAAGTTACTCGGCTGCTGCTGGAGGCGAACGCTGACAAGGATAAAGCCGAGAACGATGGCGCGACTCCGCTATTCATGGCATCACAAAATGGTCACTTGAAGGTCGCGCGGTTGCTGCTGGAGGCGAACGCTGACAAGGACGAGGCCAAGAACGATGGCGCAACTCCGCTATTCGTGGCGTCACAAAATGGTCACTTGGAGGTCGCTCGGTTGCTGCTGGAGGCGAATGCTGACAAGGAAAAGGCTGCAAACAGTGGCGCAACTCCGCTGTTCATAGCGTCTCTGACTGGTCGCTTGGAGGTTGTTTGTTTGCTGCTGGAAGCGAACGCTGACATGGATAAGGCCAAGAACAATGGCGCAACTCCGCTATTCATGGCGTCACAAAATGGTCACTTGGAGGTCGCTCGGTTGCTGCTGGAGGCGAATGCTGACAAGGAAAAGGCTGCAAAGAGTGGCGCAACTCCGTTGTTCATAGCGTCTCTGACTGGTCACTTGGAGGTTGTTTGTTCGCTGCTGGAAGCGAACGCTGACATGGATAAGGCCGAGAACAAAGGCGCAACTCCGCTGTTCATGGCGTCTCTGAAGGGTCACGTGGAGGTCGCTCGGCTGCTGCTGGAGGCGAACGCAGACAAGGATAAGGCCGAGAACAATGGCGCAACTCCGCTGTTCATGGCGTCACACAATGGTGGCTTGCAGGTCGCGCGTTTGCTGCTGGAGGCGAACGCTGACAAGGACAAGGCCAAGAACAATGGCGCAACTCCGCTATTCATGGCGTCACAAAATGGTCACTTGGAGGTCGCTCGGTTGCTGCTGGAGGCGAAAGCTGACAAGGATAAGGCTGCAAAGAGTGGCGCAACTCCGCTATTCATTGCCTCACAGAATGGTCACTTGGAGGTCGCTCGTTTGCTGCTTTAGGCGAATGCTGACAAGGATAAGGCCAAGCATGATGGCGCAACTCCGCTGTTCATCGCGTCACAGACAGGCCACTTGGAAATGGCTCGTTTGCTGCTTGAGGCGAACGCTGACAGGGATAAGGCCCAGTACAAAGGCGCAACTCCGCTGTTCATGGCGTCTCTGAAGGGTCACGTGGAGGTCGCTCGGCTGCTGTTGGAGGCCAGCGCTGACAAGGATAAGGCCGAGAGCCATGGCGCAACTCCGCTCATCATGGCGTCGCAGAATGGTCATTTCGGAGTCGCTCGGTTGCTAGTGGAGGCGTGCGCTGACAAGAATAAATAACGATGGAGTAACTTCGCTCATCGTGGCGTCACAGGAAGGCCGCTCGGAAGTTTCTCGCTTGCTGCCGGAGGCGAGCGCCGACAAGGATAAGGCCAAGAACGATGGTGCAACTCCGCTATTCATGGCGTCACAAAATGGTCACTTGGAGGTCGCTCGGTTGCTGCTGGAGGCGAAAGCTGACAAGGATAAGGCTGCAGAGAATGGCGCAACTCCGCTATTCATTGCCTCACAGAATGGTCACTTGGAGGTCGCTCGTTTGCTGCTTGTGGCGAATGCTGACAAGGATAACGCCTAGAACGTTGGCGCGCCGCCGCTGTTCATGGTGTCACATAACGGTCACGTGGAACTCGGGCAAGGATGATGCCAAAAACAATGGCACAACTCTGGTGTTCAGTGTTCATGTCGAAGTTACCAAGATTAGCTAATTGACTCGGGGAAGTACCAAGAAAAGTGCCGCAGAGCCCGGCTAAATGCCTAGAATTTTTTCATTGGGCATGCTATAGTCCGCAATAGAGAACAAGAACATAGTCTCCTTTTGAGTTTGTATTGCAGAAGAGGAGCAGTAAGCAAACATATCAAAAAGCTACTTACATGGACATTTCTGCTTAGGGTTCCTTAATCTCAGGTGCAGAGATGGAGGAAGAAGGACACTTTGGCTCTGCAGCTACTTACGCCTAAACACATTATAGTAGTTTCCATTTTCTTTTCCATTATCCCAATTATACCCCCAATATACTATAGTAGTTTCCATTACCCAATATACTATAGTACTTTGCAAGCCTGAAAGACTACGGATATCATTCCCTTTTTCATGACCACAGAACCGGGTAGAATGGAAAACAAAACCCTATCCTCATTACTTAGGCCTAGGCCCTTACGTTCACTTCATACAAGCCCATAGATAAGCCAGTTCCCATCTCATTTTTGACTTCCATTTCCTTGTGTTTCTTCATGATTAGAATTGCTTGGGACCGTCAACCTTAACCTTATACCCCCGAGATATAGAACACGAACGTCTTCTGACCCCCAAAGACTTAAGGGCCTCAACCCACAATCCCTTGACTCTCAACCACCCCGAAATCTCAAGTCTACATCCCAAAGCTGTGAGGCCCCAAGCCTCCAAAACCTGAATCCTGATCCAAAACCCATAAAATATCCCAAGCCCCATCCCCTAAACCTACATCACAGCCCTGAACCCCCAAGCCAAGTCTTTAGACCCTCAGCCCCTCAGCCCCAAGAACCCTAAAACCTAAATCTTGACTCATGATACTGCTCCCACTCAGTAATAGTTGGACAATATGTACAACATACTTATATATAGCCCTTAGACATTTCTAACATTATCGACAGTTACTGGGTGGGGGTACCTGGCCTGACTCCTAAGCCCTAAGCCTTGAACTCTAAACCGAAGCCCTACACCCTAAAACCCTAAACCCTAAAACCCTAAAACCTTAAACCCTAAAACTCTAAACCCTAAAACCCTAAACCCAAAACCCTTAACTCTAAGCCCTGCCCTAAGCCCTAGACCCTAATCCCTAAACCCTAATTCCTAAACCCTTGGAAGGAGCCCGAAGCCGAACTTCCGAGCTGGAGCCACAGGGGCGTTTGCTATGTTGGTGTGATGTGAGGGTTTCCCAAACTTAGGGGTCCCTTTGGGGGTCTGTATTGGGGTCCCTCTATTTTCAGCAACTACCCTTTAAAGGGGATTCTAGGGGCTATATTGGGTTGAGAAAGGGTTTGGGGTTAAGGCATTAGGTTTCAGGGTTTCCCAAAATTAGGGATAGTATTTTGGGAATTATAAGGGTTATATAAGGGTCTGAGGGTGTAGGTGGTCCCCAAATTCGGGATGCCATTTTGGGGATTATAAGGGTTATATGGGGTTGTAGGCTGTAGGTGTTCCCAAACTTTGGGAGACCTTTGTGGGGATCCCAGTAGTAATGGATATAGTATTTAGGGAGTGTATATTGGGGTTCCCTTGTTTATTACTACCACATGAGGAGTTTCTTCGAGAGGCTTTAGGTGTAGGGATCAGTATGTAGGGTTGGAGGCTTAGGGTTTATAGGGCTTAAGATTTAGGGCCTGGTGTTCAAAATATCAGACTGAGAATTGGGGGGAAGGTTGAGGGTTCCGGGGTTTACGGATGGGGCTCATATACCCTATTATACTATAGTAGCTTCCATTTCTTTGCCATTATCCCTAGATAGCCCCTGTATAACCCCAATAACCCTGTTGAGCACTGAACTCTAAGCCACCAAAAGAGCAAGGAATATTCCTTTTTATCCCCTTAGGATTCTAAACCATCCCCAGAAATAGTGTGCTGAGGGCCTTTGCGGAAAAGCGCAGTTGCAAAGCACATGGTATGTATGGTTCTTTCCTCATGATCCCTAAGCCCCAAACCCTGAACCCTAAACCCTGAACCCGGAACCCCAAACCCTAAACCCTAAACCCTGAACCCTGAACCCTGAACCCCAAACCCTAAACCCTAAACTGGCGAGAGCGCCACATGGGCGCTCGAGCCTCTTGGGACAGGCCTCCGGCCTGGCACCATATCGAACCTGCGGGCCCCTCCGCCTGCAGCACATTCCCGGTGTAGGGGCTTGAGACTTGGAAATGTTGGAGTGGAGGACCCCTAGAGGTCCCTGGAGCTGGAGGCCCCGAGCTGGAGGCCTGCCTGGTGTGTGATGGCTTCTTGACCCATATCCAAGAAATTCACTGGGCTCGGCCCTGCTTGGAGGGCCGGCTTTCAGAAAGCTCTCTCAGGGCTTGAGGTTTCCCAAGTTCGAAGGCTGTCCAGAAGTCAACGCTCCGAAGGTTCCGAACAATTTTGAAGCGTTTGCACTTGCAAAAGCTTTGTAAACCTCATCCTGTACACAAATCCAAGAGATTCACCTGTGGAGGCCGGCCATGGCCTCCGCTACCCCTATGCGCTGCTCAAATCCTTTTTGTCTGAAATCCGCAACTTGAGAATGTCTCTGCGGTAGCGTGACGAGGAGTGAACAACAGACTTGGAGAAGACAAAGAATACGGAAGCCCCCCTTGCTAGGGGGGTTTGGGGGGTAGGAACCCTAAACCCTTAATGAGCATAGTTTGGGTGGCTGGGGTGGGACTTCGAAGCTGCGCAAGCGCGCGATAGGGTGTGCCGCCCTAACTCTAAAGAAAAGGCGCGCACCCCGCGCGCGTCCAC
>CAJNIZ010000473.1:0-12794 GCA_905231905.1 Symbiodinium pilosum | reverse complement strand
CCCTAAACCCTGAACCCGGAACCCGGAACCCCAAACCCTAAACCCTAAACCCTAGACCCTAGACCCTAAACCATAAACCCTGAACCCTGAACCCTAAACCCTCTTTCCTCATGATCCAAACAGGATGGCCTTTTGATATAGCAAGTGCGTGAAGGTTCATGGGGTTTCGTGACTGTTTATAGGTTTAGGGTTTAGGGTATAGCCTGGTTTGTAGTCCCACTTATCATTGGGGTATAGCTACACAAGTCTAGTTAGGGGGAATGATGAGTAGGGCCCTGTTCTCAGTAGTTACTAAGTCCCATGAACCTTCAACCCTAAGCCCTAAACCCTAAGCCTTAAACCCTAAACCCTAGACCCTAAGCCCTAAATCCTAAAGCCTAAATCGCGTAAAGGTAGAATCAGGGTCACCTCACTCCAGACCTCCCTTCAGGCCTCTTCCGTTTTCTGGGCCCGGACTGCCGGCTTACGCGGTTTAGGGTTTAGGGTTTAGGGTTTAGGGTTTAGGGCCCAGAGCTTTTTCAGGCCTAAGCCGTGTTAATTCTAAGCCAAAAGCCTTAAATCTTGCTTTAAATCCAAGAATGAGACAAGGTCCTCATCCCAGACCCCGACCCAGCAATTCTAGACCTTACATGTTTCCTTTCATCTCATCCCAGTGCTTGTTCCAGTATCTACTTGGAGGTTTAGGTGTACTCATAACCTACTTTTAGCTGCATGCCTGAACCCCAATGTCACCCATATTGCATGACTTGGGGTTTGTAACTGGGTTAGAAGTACTACAAGCGCAAAGCCCCAAAATCAAACCCTCAACCATAAACCCCAGATCCTATACCCTCAAGCCTAAACCCTTGAACCTATACCCTCAACCCTAAACCCTTCAACCTATACCCTCAACCCCTCAACCCTAAAAACGGGTTAATTACAGGTATCAGGGACCTCCTCGGAGCTTCCATTTTCTTTTCCATTGTCCCTAAACCCTATATGGCTGGTAGTCAAAATTATGGTCCCTTTTTGGGTCCCTATTAGACCATAATTTTGACAACTACCCATATACACCCAAGTACCAGGGATCTCCAAGTACAGGTCCACGGGAAGCACCGCCTGAGGCCGCCGCTGAGGCTGAGCACTGCAGGTTTTTCTGGACTTGAGGATTTGGGGATTTAGAGACTTGGGTAGTGGGGATTAGGGTTGAAGGCGTTGGATGTAGGATTTAGGGTTTAGGGTTTAGGGATTGGCGTTTTAGGGTTTAAGGGGCTTAGGGTTTGGGGTTTAGGTATTTTGGTTTATGGATTCGGGGGCTCTTGGGGGCCTACTTTAGTGGAAGAATGGGGAATCAGATCGAGAAAACATAGAACATGAAATGGAAGCTGGGTTTACCTGAGGGTTTAGGGGTTGGGCTTTAGCATTCATGGTGTTGGGCCCTAAACCCTAGATCCTATTGGGGCTCAGAGCATGAGGTACAAGCTGGGCTTGGGGGCTACCGCTGCAGCGTTTCAAGTTGAAGGTTTAAGGTCTAGAGATGGGAGCTGAAATCTCAGGGCCGAAGCCTCAGGCTTAAAGTTCGCGGTCTCGGCTGTCGAGCTTGAAATTGAAGCTCAGGATATGCTTCTGTGATTCGAGTAGGGTCGCTCCCGCCTCCCCTTCTCCCCGCAAGTAGCGTGTGCCCTCTGAAGGCATCCGGTGACCCCTGGAGCTTGGGCTTCCAAGCCCAAAGCCGCGCTCTCAAGATCCCTCGGCCTAAGCACGAAGCACCTCGAGTCTCCAAGCTCGGAGCTTGAACCCTAAACACTAAACCCGAAACCTGCAACCCTGAACCCTAGAACCTAGACCTTACACCCCAACCAACCCTAACCCTAAACCCTAAACTTACACCTTCAATCCTAGCCTGGATTCTAACCTCGGCCACGTCAAGCTGATAGCCCTGAATCTCCTGCACCACAGCCTAGCCAAACTCTGGATGTCCTTCCTTTTTTGGGGTATGTCCCAGAAATTTGCAGGGTATACACCCAAAAGGAATGACATCCAGGGTCCAGGTAACCAAACTCCTCCATAACCCTCAAGGGCCTAAACCCCAAACCCTGGACTCCGCAAGCGCTAACCTCAAATCCTCATTCTAAGAACGTCATTTTCTCCATTGTCCCAAGGCCCAGTAATGAGGACATCCTTAGATTGATCAGAAATATCCCCCAAAAGAACCAGTAGACTGTATGGAAGGTTGTTGTGGCAACTCTTTGGGTGGCCTAGATAACGGGTCTGTATGATACACGGGATCCAAAAAAAGGTGCTACATGTTTGACAACTCTCCGTAAGGGCCAGAATCTAAACTCCTAAAAAGTCCTTATATAGGGGATTATATTGGGGACTACTATGGGGGACATCAAGGGGATACTGGGAGTTTAGGCCCTAAACCCTAAACCCTAAACTTCAGGGGATACTAGGAATTGTACTGCCCTGCAGGCTGCCACCTGGAAACGGACGTGGCTCTTGCTGCGGGAGGAGGTTAGAACAGCTTACCTTCCTGATGGTTAGTGTGGAATGAAAGACTGGACAACGCAATTAAGGCCATTATGCCGCTGAGGGGGAGTGAAGGGTTGAGCTTTGAGCCAATTTTGAGAGTCACGCAGGGTCCATTTCAGGGCTCCATTCTCCACTATCCACCAGTAAGTTCCTTGCGAAGCTGATGGTACTCGCAATCTTTACTCCCCCTACGTTTGGTAAACCTGTTCTCCTTTTGCTATTAGGAAAGTTCTCAGAAAGCGCCATGGTTGTAGCCCAGGTGCTGCTGTATGTATCATTCTTCTAGGGAGTATGGGAAGATATTCTATAGGGATTATAAAGGGGGTATCTTCCCTTATCCTCTATTAAGAACTGGTAAGCTGAAGCGGTCCTGATGCTGGCATCCTTCAGGGGAACCACTTCAATCTCTTTTTCGTGTGTCTGCTATATTTCTGAATTCCTGCAAGGGCATCCTGTTTGTTAGAGGAAATGTGCAATTATCGGGTCCTATTGAGAAGCAGTTTATGTTTATACATACATCTATGTCCCTTATTGTGATTCTAGTTTCGCGTGTAATGTATAAGTGCGAATTGATGAGTGTCGTGTGCTTGTAAGAGGGCCTGCCCAATTTGCCGGAAAACCAAGGGCGGTTTGCATTTAGATCGCATGATGGCATCTGGTCAAAACCGAGGCAAACAAGACCTCTACAGCGTCTAGAGTTGGCTGTTAGCTAGGCAGTGGAAAGGGCTGCAGTTTTGACAAAAACTCAAGACCTGACGCCTTAAACTTACACCCTAAACCCTAAATCATAAGCCCTAAACTCTCAACCGTAAATCCTAAGCCTAGGCTGCCCTAATTTGTTAGGCCACATTTACGCGCAGTTCATGTCGGCTCGGGAGGTTCGAGAGCTGGAGACGCAGCAGGAGCTCGAGTGACTCTGCTGAACATGCCTGCAACTTTGTCTCATTACTAGTACTACTATGAGTAATAAGCTTAATAGGGGGGGGGGTATAATATAGGGGTTCTATAGGGTTATAGAAAAGGTTTAGGGTTCTTGTCTCATTTTCCACTTGTTGGTCCTGAGCAGGGAAGATGAGAATATGTTTGTTTAGGGGTTATAGAGGGATTGGATTCCTTTATTCCCTGCTAACAACCCGTAAGCCGAACCTTATGACTTGAACCGTCAAAGGTATCGATGCAGGCCTTTTGGGGAAATTTGTGGACACTGGCTGCCTGGATTATGCCGCAGGCATGACCCAGGCATGACCCTGAAGTTTTGCAAGGCTTTCAAATCACAAGAAGCGCAATGCAAGCTTGGGAATTGGTTCCAGTTGTTCTATGAATTGCGCCGGGCACGCTGCAACCCAGCATTCAGCATTCCGAACCCTAAGCCTTCACGAAGAACCTTCGCATGTTAATCAAACCGAGTAAGACCCACATGAAGCTTTGTGAAGCATTCTGGCTCGACGGTCTCTTACGTTATGCTATGATGTTTGTTGCTACGACGCGGCTTCTCACCCTATAGATAACCCCTATATTAGCTACAGTCTAGTTTTCTATTTTAGTTTTCCCCCTGAATAACCAATACAATTCTTCCCTAGATAATCCACTATATATACTCATTGAGACTGTAGCTCATATTACCTTAAATCCTGCACCCTAAGCCCTAAGCCCTAAACCCTAAATCCTAAACCCCAAACCCTAAACCCTATATAACGTTAGAAAGTAGCTTGGGGGAGCTGGAGGCCGCCTGCTGATTTGGCCAGCAGCCATCAACCTGAGCTGAAGTTCCGGGCACAGAGATCCCTGTGCTGGTGAGTTTAGGGTGTAGGGTTGGGTATGTAGGGTTTCGGGTTTAGGGGAGGGGTTTAAGGTGAAGGGTTTAGGGTCTAGGTCTTAAGGTTTGGGGCTGAAGGTTTAGGGTTTAGGGCTGCGTGCTGTTTATGGAGCACTTCTTGCACCACTAGGGTTACCAAACCACCATCGGTTTACGGGCTTTCAAGGTGCCCAAAGTTGCATGGATTGTGTACACGAAGCGGAAATCTGTCGACTGCAGTTACTGTTCAGCGTCAGGCCATTTTCTATATGTCTCGCAGATGTGGATAAGAACCACTGACGTACAACGAGTATGTGCATTAGTGGCACGAATTCATGGCAGGTTTCCGGTGAAATGCTGTTACAAGAATCGCTGCCATAGCCATTATTAAGGATGTGGGTTTGGCAGGTGATGCAGTGATGTCATATTCTCATGATGTTATACACTCTCCTTTTTTTACTGCCCTGATGCTGCTCTCACTCCTAGTCCTCAGTCCTGCCTTTAACCCTAGTCCTTTAACTGCGCAAGCCTACTATTGCAAATGCCACCAGCGCCATGATGTCACAGTCAGGCTTGCCTGGCAAGAATCCGAGCAAGCTTTGGAGGAGTGACTAGGCTGAATGGAGGTAGGGTTTATAGATGGGGGTTGCGCAGAGTACTTTGTAGGGTTCAGGGCCAGGGTTTATGTGAGGAAGTTCATTAATTTTGTTCTTTCCAGTTTGCAGCGGTACGGCTATGTAGGGTTTTCTTGGGAGGAACCTTTCATCCTTGTGTCAGCCGGGCTTAGTGTTGAGGCGTGAAGGTCTTAGGTTCGAATTTCATGGGAATTATGTGAAAAGGGATCATGTAATTCTGCCAAAAGTAGCAAGGAGCCTTATGTAGCTCTCGCCTTGCAAGGACACTACTTCTTTCAGATCCCTTCCAGAGGAAACCCTAAACCCTAAAGGAGGGTGTGTCCGAAGGACTGCTGTGGATGAATCTTCAACCTAAACCCTAAACCCTAAACCCTAAACCGCGTTTCTCATCTTCTGCTCCCCGAAGTGCCTCCCACCAACGGAGGGCCTACAATTTTGAGTTGACGAATGCCAAGCTTTTTCCTGTGCAGGATGTCTTATGAGGCCGGCCTAAGCAGTTATCAGTACTGACGCGATCATGGAACCAACATTCCGATGTTGCATCGATGTTGCTATTGACCTTGTCATCAGTATCATGTTTGCAACCATGAGCCCAGCACTTTGAGTGCTAAACTGCTAGGCCTGCGCCCTGAAACTTATAAGGAAACCCAATGGGCCCTACCAAGACCGGCGTAATCCTTGACCCTAGCATGCGTGCTTACAAAAAAATCCCCCCACCCCAAATATTACTCGAACTGCAGAGGTTGTACATGCCCAGCTGTGTCATGACGTTGCTAGGGATAGTCGTGTCGCCAAAAAAGTTGTGGTGGGTACAGGAAGCGTTCAGGTTGGGAGCACTGGGCCCCAAAACCCTTGCTTGACCCCAGACCTAAACCCATCCCCTCACTCGAAGAAACCATCTTTACCCGTCTTTACCCAGCTGGGCCAACAATCTCTGGGCGGGCCTTGCCGAGCTTCGCAAAGGGGCTGGATACCGAGCTTGTATGGGGTTTGGAGTTTAGGGTCTAGAGCTTGGGGTTAGCGTTGAGGGTGGTTTGTATATGAGACTTGGGGTTCTGCACAATTGTCGTCTGTTTTGGATTTGTTTTATCGAGGGCCATCTTATTTGAGAGGACTTTTGACTCTGAAGGCACAGCATCTGGCTCCAGGATGCATCGTGGTCTTTGTATTCGTGAGGAAAAATAGATGGGATCAAGCCAGATAAAATAGAATCTGGAGGCGAATCTGAGGTCGGGCTGTATATTCTAGTGCGTGGAGAAGCACTATCAGAATCACTGCTCATTCAGATTTCTACCGCCTGGCAGGTCTCATAAGTAATAGATCTCAAAACGCGGGCTAGCTTCAGGGCTATTCGGGGTTCGTATTATGAACACCCCCCCCCTTAACAAGTAACAATTCTAATTTTTCCGGGGTCGCCCAATCAACTTTCGGCAAACTTGTTGGGGGGGTCCCAGCCCTAAACCCTAAGCCATAGACCCTAACACCTGAAACCTTAACCTTTAAACCTTTAGTCCTAGACCCCAACCCCTAAACCCTAATTAACTAATCAACACCTAAGCCCTAACCAATTACAAGCTAACCCCTAAACCCCAAACCCCTAAACCTTAAACCCTATACCCTAACCCCTCTGTGGGATTTCCAGAACACAGCATGGAATTATTCCATTCCTGTGTTGTTATTAATCCGTTCCGACCAAATTCCGCTCTAATCCGTACCAATTCTTACTATTCCGTTGAGGCCCAATTTCGCTCTAATACGAGCTCATTTACTAATCTGATCCCCCGACTATCATTTTTCGGGGTCGGTACGTTCGGCTTTGCCATAATAATTCTGGGATGATGGTCAGAGGAGGACCCAATAATTCAGTATACTGCGATCCTTATGTCTAGCATCCGATGTTTTGGAGAGGCCCTTCACTCTCAAAAGGGATTTACATGTAAGTTACTGTGTGAGCTTCATGGGCCAGAGATTTTGCTATCACATTCTGAGCTCTTCCCCCTAAACCCTAAACCCTAAGTCCACATCCTAAACTGCTGCAAGCTCAAGGTGAAACACCTGATGTCGCCCAATGCTGCGGGGCAGCGCCAGACTGTGAAGGCCTCTGTTTGGCCAGCAGCAGTTTAGGTTTTGTTTTTGGGGCTTTGTGTTGTGTCGGCAGGAGATTGAAGGGGTGTTGCCGGTCAAGTTTTCGGGGTCATACCTTTTGGGGCGTCCGGTTTTGGGAACGAAGTTGGACTGATTTTGCGGTTTGATGTCTTTGCCCTAGGTTCATGACAGTGAGTTGAAGGCTGATTCTGTGGATCATGCGCAGGTCAAGATTCAAAGCGCAAACAGCCATTCCAGCATGCACACTTCCAATCTGATGTTATCAGAGCTTGCTACCGGGTCAGATAGTCATTCCTTAAGATGGCCATTCCTCTGAAGCTATGTTGCCCTTTTACTTGTTAAAGAATACAATCACATAAATACAGGCCACTGCACACCGGGACAAGTCACTTCGAGAAATGAAGCTCAAGAGGATCAACCCCAGCTCTCAGCACCTGAGGCATTCAACCCCGAGCCCCAGATCTCAACATGAGTTGGGATTATATAGGGATTATAGCGTAGAATGTTGGGGCTATATAGGGATACTGAGAAAGAAAATGGACACTACTATGAACCTGCACTTGTCAATTTAAATCCAGCCCTCTGCGACATGAAAGCAGGACGCGGAGCGCTCGATGCGCACCTTCAAGGCAAGGACAACCGAAGCCTAGAGTTTCCCACAATGTGAGCTACAGTTATAGATGATGGTTTACTGGTGGCTTCCTCGTTTCGTGTTCTCGTCGTTGTTGTTGTGGTGATGGTGGTGGAGGTGGTGGAGGTGGTGGAGGTGGTAGCAGCAACAAGGAGATGATGCTTGTGGTGATGATTTTAGGTGCTATGGATGTGGCATATTATGCAGTCTTTACAAGATTAAACCCCACACTCTGAACCCTAGACCCTTAACCCTCAACCCTAAACCCCCTAACCCCTAACTAAGCCCTAAAACCCTAAACCCTAAGATCATCAGTACTACCTAGACCTCACCCCATATAACCCCCATATAACCCCTATAGAAGCCTTATATAACCCCTATAAACCCCTATATACCTATATAACCCCGATAAACCCCTATATGTCCCTAAACCCTAAACCCTAAACCGTGTCAGGCACAGCAGAGCGGCGACTTTGAACGCCTGTTAGCCGAACAGCGGCACCTTGAGGAGCGCAGGCTTTTCCTCAGTCTTCCTAGGGGTTTTATAGCTGTTTTATAGGTGTTTATAGGGGTTTTATAGGGATAGTGAAGTACACGAGGTTGAGGTTCGGGTAGAACCTGTGGCTTATCTGAAACTAGCCACCTGAAGTTTGCTTGCATCAGGGTTTTGGGGTTAAGGTTCAGGTCTCAAATGCTTAAGGGTTTAGAACTCAGGGTTTTATGGTGGTAGAGAGGAAAATCAAGATTGAGAAGCTATGAGCAGACTCCTCTATTATTGTATGCAGACTGGCTGTTTTTGACCAAGCCCCTCGCTATGTGTCAGAGGAAGTGAAGTCGTGTAGCCCTGTAAGTGGGGCATGGATGGGGTGCAACTCTACAGGACTGAAGCAAGACCCAACGTGACTCAATCTAAGCTCCCCGAATGTTTCTTTGCTTGGGCAAGCCCACGTTCTCGATGCTCCCCACTCTAAGAGCTGAGCTTTTCTCCGGAGGCGTGCTGTGGTCTCGTTTGCGGTCACTTGCTATAGTGCCCCCTCACGCAGACTACTTCAAGGTTCATGGACTTAGTATGTGGGCTTATAACTTTACCTACAATCCCCGTAGACTTATGTAGGTTACCCCGATTCTCAATTCTAAGTAGAGTTATGAAGCCGGTTACAAGTCCTTACCATGAACCTTTAAGTGATTCAAGTGGGTTCTCAGTTCTCACGCTCATGAGAGTCTGGGCTTTGGCTCCCTACTCATGGTCACTGGGTAGTTTCCGCCAAGAGAGGGTTTCCAATACATACTTTGAAACCTTAGAAAACTTCATTCTAGGGCCTCCCAAAAAAGAACCTTAGTTTATGATGGAAACCCCTCCAATTCCGGGCTTGCATTGGTCCAGCCGGCTTGGGGTTTTGGTGAGGTGAGGCTTCGGATGGGGGCTAGGATTGGGACGCAGAGCATTCACGCTTTAGGGGTTAGTGTTCAGGGTTTGGGGTCTTTGGTCAAGGTGTGCTACAGCGAAGGTCAACATAGGGGGAGGGTTTGAAAAAGCGCCATCTGTGGGCTGTTATCGTACGGATGGTAGCAGGTTGGGTCCTTTGTAGGACTGCCCCAAAGCCCAATCCTAAAAAGTCATTGATACGGCCCCACACCGGGCTTTCCATACTTTAGTTATGGCTAGAAGCGACCCATTACATCCTTATGTCTAAGCTGAGAGCCCTGAGCCCTAAACCTAAAGGTCCCAATTCCTCTATAGTATGTTAAGGCTATATGGGGATCATGGAGAAGAAAATAGAAACTACTAAAGTATATTGGGGTTGTATAGGGATGGTGGAAAAGAAAATGGAATACCCCAGGCCCTGAACCTCAAGTTGAATGCTCTACATCGGAAACTTGAAAGCGGCTCCTAGCCCTAAACCCTAATTCTAAGCCTGTTCCGGGAGGATGCGCTGGCTTCCCTGGAGAAGCGCTTCGACAGCTGGATAGGCGAGGGTCGGGAACAAGTTCATTGCTTGGGCTGTGGTGTTTTTTGTTCTTGTAGTTGTTCGTGGTGGTAACGATGGTAATGGTGGGTGGCAGTGGTGGTGGCGGTGGCAGTGGCAGTGGCGGTGGCGGTGGCGGTGGCGGTGGTGGTGGTGGTGGCAGCAGCAGAAGAAGTCCCAGCAGGAAGTGTAGGAGTAGGCATGGGAGGTAAAGGTGGTAGCGTTCACAAGCGGGTTCAGGCTGGAAAGATTGCTGCTGCGTTTGTCGTGACGACCGCTACTGTACTACAGCAGCTAGTGCTAGTCCGGCTGTTGCTGCTTTACTGATACTGCAACTTTTCCTACTGCCATCACCGCCATCATAAGAGCTAGAGCCCTAATGTTTTGATGTTGGGATCTAGCTTTGTTACAGCCTTACAGCCACGGCCCAAGCAGGATTGTAACAAGAGCGTTGCCAGGAACTGTAGTAATCAATATGTAACCTAAACCCGTAACGCTAAGCCTCAAACCCTAAACCCTGAACCCTAAACGCTGAACCCTGTCTTTGCCATAGTCATAATCATGACTCCCAGGCTTGGAGAACTGACTCAACACAACTCTGCCGGGCGTAGGCTGCAAAGCCGCCATAGTAAGATTGGGACCATCTACACTTAAGACCCCAAACTATGCCCCCTAGACAAACCCTAAACCTACTTAAAGCCTAACGCGAAGACCCAAGCCCAAGTCCAGAGCCTTAAGACCCACATGGCTTTGTGCCAGAGCATTGCTAAGCGCGAGCAGGGACAGTTTTAGGTGAGTAGATTTCGGATACGGGACCTGCCAAGAAGGGGTTGAGGGTTTAGGGTGAGCTATAGTCTTAAACTCCTTAAAGGGGGTTATACAGGGGATTACCTAGGGGAGTATTATAGGGGTTGTTAAGGGCAATGCTAGGAGTTTAGATCTCGCTGAAACAATCAACTTGTACTTGACAGGAGTGCTGCCGTCTGCTTCCTCCCAAAGCAGGATCCTGCGTGGGGCGGCGGGGAATAATTCTGGGCTTTTGCTGAAAATAATGTTCTGAGTTTTTCGCACTGTTTGGGTTCAGGGAAGCCAAATCCCTAAACCCTGCTATCATAAACTTGCCAAGGCTAAAGGAACCCAAGCCCCATGAAAATGCATGGCAGACGTGAAGATGCAGACCTTCTGCAGACCTAAAGGCTAAGTCAAAAGCCCCTGCTCTATCCGTGTCGAAGCAGCCTTGGCGTAGGCCTTCCGTGGTAGGTAGGGTTCATGATTAATCATAGTAATAGTGAGAATAGTCATAGTCATAGTCATAATAGTCATAATAGTAATAATAGTAAGGGTCATAATAGTGATAGTAGTCATAATGGTTATAATAGAAATAGTAGTCAGAATCGTAATAATAGTAGTTTTTTCATAGCAATAATAGTCATAAATGTCATAATAGCAATAGTGGTAAGAGTAAGTCCACACTATCTCATCCCGTGCTCTATGGCAGGACAAAGGGAGCATCGAGCAAGGAGCCGTGGGCTTGCTCATAGCTTGTTTGCAGAGACCCTATTTTAACCAAGGATTTCAACTTTGTACTAGATACTGGATCCGAAAGGGGGTTGAAAGGGGCTCTTTGGCCTTGACTGAGCGGGTGACCCGAAGCCCTAAGCCCCTAAGCCTCAAACCCTAAACTCAAAATCCTGCGGTCATCTCGAGCTGGTAGCAGCGTGATCTCTGGTACCCACTCATATGGTCCCAGGTCTAAACTCCTTAAAGGGGGGTTATATAGGGGATTATATTGGGGACTACTATAGGGCTCATTAAAGAGGATACTAGGAGTTTAGACTATGGCTCATATGGTCCCAGGTCAGCCGAAATCACTTCTTTTTTCACATTGTCCTATGCTGCAGGAAAAGGGTTCAGATGAGCCGCGAGGCTCCGGTCTTAGGGTTCTCTGAAAGGGTTTACTGCCGTGAAGTTGCTTTTTTCTGATTAGGTTCAGGGTTTGGGACTGTTGATGGAGGAAATCTTGCACCACTTAGAGCCCCTAAACTACTGTAATTCCTAGGACTTTGGGGACTTAAGGTGGTGTAGGATGTCATCCATCAACAGGATTATATAGGATTATATAGAGGAATGGAGAAGAAAATGGAAGCTAGTATTTAGGGTTAACTTGAAGCTCTCTTGTTGGGATCTTGCATGTGTCCAGTCAAGATTATTCACACGATTATTGCGCTGGAGTCTGTCTACCGAAAGCTTTGTAACCTACCCAACCCTAAACCCTAAACCCTAAACCCTAAACCCTAAACCCTAAACCCTAAACCTTAGCTGTGAGTTTCTGTTTCATCGCCAAGAAACTTATTCAGTAAAGTGCGTTGCGCTCCGAATCTAGGTTTGAACATAAATAGGGAGATTTTTCATGCGCCATACACCAGCCAACCCATAAACCGTGTGGGCATGTAGCATTGGAACTCTGGCTGCGATTTTTTTCGCCTGACTCCCCAATCTTTGACAAGCAATGCAAATCCTAAGCCCCAAATCCTGAATTCCACATCTAAACCCTAAGCCCTAAACTCTAAACCCTGAACCGCATGGGACTGTTTGGCGATAAGGGTGTTCTCCTCAGTTGTTTGGTTGTAATGCACATCTGTGCTACCGGCTCATCCCACTACGTATCTAAACCCAAAAACCTAAACCCTAAACCCCGAAACCCTAAACACTAGACCCTTAAGCTGAAACCCTAAACCCTAAACCAAAAAACCCTAAACCCCTAAACCTTGAACCCTCACATCCAGACCCTAAGCCCTGCGCCAGCCAGCTGCATATCCCTAGCATTCCTTGAAGGATCCCAGTTATGGGCTTAGGGTTTAGGTTGGGTACTGCCCCCTCCCAGTAACAGTCTATATGAGGGGACATATTAAGAGCTATAATAGCCTATTATAGTTGTTATCCAACTGTCAGTGAGGGGGGGCAGTACCCAAGGTTTAGCATTTAAGGCTTGGGGCTTAGTAGTGTTTAGGCTTTGGGGTTGAGGCTTAAGGGTTGAGGATATGGGCAACTCCAAATGATGCGTGGTTTTTTATCGGTCATAGGAGATATGTGAAGGATGGACATTCGCAGGGTTTTTGATTGGAAAACGATAGCACACTCACCAA
>CAJNIZ010000472.1:2618-23675 GCA_905231905.1 Symbiodinium pilosum | reverse complement strand
GGGTTCCAAATCCCTTAGAGACTGGTGCTTAAGGGGGAGTGGGGGTGTGAATATAGGTACTGTTATAGAGGTATATGTGGGGATTATATAGGGACTAGTATCAGGATGCACTCTGCCACTCTCCCTGTTGCACCAGTAAGTTAAGAGTTTGGGTTTGAGGTTGAGGGTGTTTTGGACACAGGATTGAAAAGGGTTTGGATCTTCAGAATTGATGGTGTAAGGGTTTTGGGCTCTAGGGGTTTAGGCTTTATGGGTTTTGGCTTTGGGATGTACTGATTTAGGGTCAATGGGTTCTAGTAGTTTGCGGTCACGTGCTGCGATGCTTTCCCTTGAGGGACTTGGTGAAAGGTACCTGTTTCAGCAATGTCTAGCCATCCCTCCACAGATCACACTGCAGTTCTGTCAGAATTTCTTTAAACCCTAAACCCTGAATATAGCAGTCAGACTCAAGACTATCAACAGTTCAAAGTGAAAAGATGCTGCTACCCTTGTTCTGTTTCCCATGTTCAAGCAAAAAGCCCTGATATGTGTACCTGTGCACGCAGGCACATCAACGGTCGAGTTTCGCTTCTTTTATTTTGGAATGTCTTTGAAATTAGCAATATCAAGGCCTCTAATGCCCTGGAATGCACAAACAAATCGTGAAACCACAATGTTGAGATGCCTACATGGCAGCGACACCGAATTGCTTTAAATATTATAGGGGTAATATAGGGATATACCTTTAAAAGGGGTCTAAAGGGGTTATATAGGGGTATTTAGGGACATATAGGGTTTAGGGTTTAGTAATGTGTGCCGGAAACCTTTAGAATGCCTTGAGCATCCTCTAGCAGACTCTAGCATCCCAGGCCCTCCCAATACCTAAACCTTAATCCCCAAATTTCAGGCACTAATTTCTGAACCCTACATGAGCTATAATCCCTAAATTTCAGGCACTAATTTCTGAACCCTACATGGGCTATAATCTAAAGTCCTTACAGGGTGGTTTATGAGGGATAGCATAGGGAACTACTACAGAGGTTATTAAGGGGGATGCTAGGAGTGTAGACTATGGCTCACATATCCCCCTGCACGGACATGCAGGGAACCCCCGCCACATTTCTTTGAGGCAAGGGCTTGGATGCCCTGGCGGGCAGCATTGTCCAGCTGGCGAAGAGGACAGACTCCTGCGCAAGACATGCCGGTTTTCTGCAAGATGGGGTGCCTTTCAGGGTAGTAGAGATATGCAAGCATCGACCGGATTCCTGGGCTACTTCTTGTGGACTTTATCAAGCTTGTTTAGCATTATGCATGTCATTTATGCTGGATGACGGCTTTGGCTTGCGTTTGTGCTCAACGTAGATGGGGCCTCCATCCAGCTGGGCTTCATCCAATTGCAGACTCTAAACCCTGAGAACCCTAAACCGCACTAAACCATGACAACACCAAACCACATGAACCCCCCCCAAACCCAAAACCGTAAGCCACACCATGAAGGTCTTGAGTGTTCCAAGGGGCCGGACAGTTAGAGAAGCATTGTCATGTAGAGAAGCCACCATCTGTTTGCGACAGTCAAAAGTCTGGCCAGCCAGCAGATGCCAGCATGGAGGCGCAAAAGAGTGTGAGGGTTCAGGGTTTAGGGTTCAGGGTCCAGGGTTTAAGGGTTTTAGGCTTTGTGGTTTTAGGCATCTAGGGTTTGGGTTTTGATGGGGATTTCAGGGATATGTTGGCATCATGAGGGTCGTCTTCTGTCATGGCCTTGCACCTTGTAGCGCTGGTGCTGGAGGGTCTCTTTGTTCTTGGGTGCTTCCAAATCTAAGGCCTAAACCCGAACACCCTCAAAACTTTTGGTTGAAACCCCTATATAAAACACGCCCATATTCCTTACCAATCCCCAGCACGCTCCCACAACCCTACACCCTAAACCCTACACGGATTCCCTTGAATTACCATGTGGCAGGCGGCCATCGAAAGCATCAAGGCCATATTGAAAGACATGCAGGACCGGTCCTCGAGTGCCTGTTTAGGAGTTTCCCAAATTAGGGCTACCTTTTGGGGGGTCCCCATAAGAAGGACTGTGTTATCTTGGGTCTAGAGTTTAAGGGTTTAGGGTTTAGGGTTTAGAGGTTTAGGGTCTGAGGGTTTAGTGTGTTTTAGGGTTTTCAGAGTTTGGGGTGTAGGGCTTTGGCTGTACTGCCCCCCCACGCAGCAACAGTTGGGATTTATGAGTAATGTAGTTATATATATGTATATAAAGCCCTGAACATGACAACTGCTACAGACTGTTACAGGGTGGGGGCGGGCAGTGCCCAAGGTTTGGGATTCTTGGCTCAATAGGTGTTCCCTGTATGCCCACAAGTATTAGGCAATCCTTCTTATACGTGCCCCCAAAAATGTTTCCTTGGACATAACCCTAAACCCTAAGCCTTAAGACTGTCTTGAAATCTCTTGAAAATGACGCAGGATGCTGTCTTCACCGGCAACACTGCTGCCCAGAAGGACTTTGCTTGACGCCTCGGTTTAAGTTGCAGTTTACGAAAGGGGAGTGTTTTGCATTCTGGATCCTCCTACAGATTTAGGGGCCTACGGTGTGTTGAATTCTTTTTTCAAGGCCTAGCCGCTATATCGCCGGGTTTGTTAGGATTCAGGATTGCAGTTCAAGTCCTGCATGCAATTTGATGAGTTCAACAAGTGAAGCCGGGAATTTCCAGCCGTCTGTGCCTGCCATAATGTAGACCCTTGATTGATAAAACTCCTCCCCTAAATAGGGTTCATAATAGGGATCCTATTGGAGGGGGTCTATTAATCATGGGTCTACATTAGTGCAAGCCGATAAGAGCTAAATGGTTCAAAAGAACCAGCCATCAATGCACTTGCTGCTCACTGTGCTTGGGACGTCTTGTATTCCTGAGAGCTTCAGGGTTTAGGTGTCAGGGTTTAGGGTTCAGAGTTTAGGGTTCAGGGCTCAGGGTTCAGGGTTTAAGGTTCAGGGCTTTGGGTTCAGGGTTTAGGGTTTTTCATGCCCACAGGCCAGATGCATAGATTTCACGCGAGTAGTCAGAAGCAATCCCTCGAAAGGGCTTTAATACAATTTTCAGAAAAACACATGTGGCCTACTCTCTGTTTAAGCCAGTTTTCATGTCATTTTCACTTTGCCCTTCTATTTGATTTTTCATGGTTCAGGGGTAATATATCCTTATGTACTTCTACATTAAACCCTCAAAGTACACCCTAAGATAACTAGGTATACATATGTACGGACATTCCTGCCTTTCTGTGCATTTGGCCGCTGTTATGTGGGTGGTCAGGAAATCTTCAAGAGGCAAGCTGCAGTCATCAGCTGTGCTGAACCCAATGTGACGTTCCCTCCTCAGTTACCGCTTTCCTATGGGTAGTTCATGGGCCACTTCGATGTCGCTCTGAGGGTTGGGGCATCGAAGGCGGTGATGCTTCCCCTGAAAAGTGATGCTTACTTCGAATATTCCAGGATAGCAGGCTGTTTAGGGAAACTTCCAGTAAAATTACAACCAGGTAATTCGATAGCCTTCTCAATACTAGTACTGATGGTAAATATCATTATCATCATTGTTTTCTATATGAGTATGTATACTCAACTGTCAGGAATGATCAATTATGGTTGTCAAAAGTGTGGTCCCTTGCTGCGTACCGGACATCTTCAGACCCGTAATATGGGGCCCAAAATGGGGCCACATGTTTGACAACCTACTACAGGGGCGTTTTCATAGATAGGGCTTCGGCGGGAGGTCCTAATATAGACTCCAATGTTTTAAAAATCCTGATTACAGAGTGACTCCCAAAAAACGCTCCTGAAACTTCCTTGATTTGTCCACATGTCGCCTTATGCTCGTCGTAGCGGGAGGTGGAACTAACCATAAGCTCCTTTTCCTTGCTTCGATTGAAACTGTTCTGGGTGCATGCCTTCAGATTTCTTGATGTGGTAGGCGCCTGGATAAGAGTGGGGTCTACTGGTCAGAAGGCACTGTGTTCCGAGATTCGCAGTTGCACACCATGTTATCCTAGGGTCAGAAATGCATGTCCATCATACCTGAGGGAACCAGCCTGGTTGATTGCGAGCCTCCACTCACTAACCCCATGCTAGGCTTTTGTTCGTTGCCAAGCCGGTACACCCTAAACCCTAAAGCAGAATCCGCCAAACCGCAGCCTGAGACTTGAAATCCTACGGAAATGAGTGCTTTTCACCCCTTAGGCAATGTCTGCACAAGAAACTTGGCATTCCGTAGTTGAAGGGTGCCCAAGCTTTTTCCATCAAGAATGATAGTCCTTTTGTAGGGGCTCCCCAGAAAGGACCCCCACAATTTGCAAGAAGCCACGAATTGTTGAATTTACTGGGGGGAATAAGCAAATATATTATATAGTGGAAATGTAGGGATTATATTCCCTTATTCCCTACTAACTGCTGCAAGTAAAAGAATCTCAGAGCATCAGACCTCGGCATGCCTTCAACTCTAAACCCTAAACCCTAAAGCCTAAACCCTAACTGCTCACACTCTGGCTCAGGGAGAAGGTCACTTTTGAGGTCCGGTCCTTGGTTGTGGGATTTACTTACGGGGTTAGTAGGGAAAGAGAATACATTTAGGTTTAGGGCTTTGGGTTCAGGACTTACTTACGGGGCTTAGTAGAGAAGAAGCGGAATACATTTTACAGGGATTAGAGAGGGATTATATTCCCGTATTCCCTGCTGACCACCAGTAAGCTTAAGGATGGGAGGTTTGGGTCTCAGGGACTTAAGCCAGCTCCTCGGAAGGGTGATCTAAGAGCTTGCGGTAGGGTAGTTTTATGTCATGTTCCTATGCTAAGGCAACAGCTGTCGATGCGAGGGTTCTCAGTTTGCATCAAAGCCAGGGCAAGGTCCTTTTGGGGATGATCCTAAACCTTAAACCCTTAACCCTAAACCCTAAACCCTAAACCGCGTCTTGCAGGCAGGCATGCTTGGGAGTCATTTGGCCGGGCCTTGGGTTTTATACAGCCTTCAGCCCCGTCATCCCTGCACGTCTGTGGGCAGAAAACAGATGCTAAGAGCCCTTATGGTTAGGGATGATCCTAACCCTAAACCCTGAACACTTGGATGAGCTATGCATAAACTTAGGAGAGGCTTGGAGGGAGTCTCAATCTGGGGCCCTTAAGGGTATATAGCGCATATATATATATATATACATGTACAGACATACATATGATATAGGGGTATGTAATAGGTACGGTGGTCGATACCAGGGCTTGTAATTTGAATTTACGATTTAGAGGCCCCAGACCATGTAGGTACAACCCATAACCCCACACAATAAACCCTGGATGCGGTGGCAGGCAAGCCTCCGTGTGACTTTGAAGGATGTGCTCACCTGCCGCGCCCTGGCGTGCATTGAACAGTAGTGGGGGACTGTCTCGAAACGCGATTTGGAGTTTAGGGATGTTAGGCCTCCGCAATCTTTCATGTTCTTTCCCAAATCTGTGGGTTCTGGAGGAGGTTGAATATTCTTAGCTGCTGTTAAGGAACTTGAATTAAGTGAGCCCAATAAGTAAACTTGTTACACACCCACGCTATGGTAACTTAGTTTAAGTTCCTTGACCGCAGCCGGTATTTCATGACCCTCTTTTGTTCAAATTGTCTTTCAGTCCTTGACCTGTATCCCCTTAAGACCAAGAAGACAAACCTCGATGGTGAGGACCTTCTCACGATGATATGATAGTCATTTTGTCCTAGGTGCAGACTCCCAAGATGGGCCTCAGCCACATGGTTTAGGGTTTAGGGTTTACGGTTTAGGATTGAGGGTTTGGATGTTCCAAAAATTAGGGGGGCCTGTGACCGATCCCCATAACAATTATCGTTTGTGACGCTTCGAGGGTTGGAGTTGCATCAGAAAGGCAAAATGCAGGTCTATGCAGGTCTGTTTCAGATCCAGTGAGTTTAGATGCAGTCATATGGGCATGAACCACGACAAGGGCCCGCGCCACTGCAAGTAGCCAAACGATGACAAGACAAGTAGCCAAACGATGACAAGAATGACCAGAGCAGTCATTTCAGAAGCGGCAGTGAGATGATAGCTGTGATGGCACTTGTGTCTACACGCAAAAATCATGATGAGGGCGACGGCAGAGTAGTAGCACTGCAGCTGAGAACGAGTGCAAGGAAGTAAAGTTGCATTAGCCGGCGACAAGAAAAGCAGTAATTCTGACGATTGCCTCGATGCTTGTATTGTAGGTGAAGTAACCGTGCATCAAAATGCAGAAGCCAGTCCCTGAATAATCGTACGCCCTAGAGCCTGAACCCTAAATTCCAGATCCTCAGCCCAAAGCCTGAAGTCGTGTGTGAAACTTTCATATTCCAGGCCGCTTCCCCTCAGAGAAGCCCTGCGGCCTCCCTAATTGTGGAGACTCATGAGTTGCTCTCAAAACTATGGGACCCTTTTGGGTTATAGATTACTTTGCGGCACCTTATATTTAAGACTATACCAAGATGGACCCTGATTTTGGGAACTAGCCACATATTGCCAAGTTGATGCAATGCTTGCGGGATATCCCTGGAAGTTGGCGATCTAGCTTCCAAAGCAACAGGGTCCTCATCACAAGGGGCCAACCAGAAAGTATTATAGGACATACGTAACAGATAGATTGTACACGTATGTATATATACATATATATTACCTGGATATAACTGGTGGTTCGCCATGACCCAGAGGTTTGTTCAAACGTGCAAACCCAGGAGAGCGGGAGAAGACATATTACGGTGCCAGACTCAGCTTGGCCGAAGGAGGTAGTTCTTCTGGTGATCAGCATTTGCACACTCTTATTCCCGCAGCTGAGTTGAAGGAGTTCCAGGGCTTGCACCAGCTGCCAGCCACATCTACGAGATTTGAAAGTCCCCACAAGATGGATTCGTCGTATAGACTTGCAAAGCTTTGGGACACTGTCAACGTGATAACCAAGACCTTTACCGTTTATCTTTTCAAGGTGCATCGCTGGCCTGCCTAGACTCGAATCATTTCACTGAGCCCACACTTTCCTATGGAATCCTTCAGAGTGTCTAGCGAGACTTGCGAAGCTTGGAGGTGTTTTACTGAGAATCCCACATGATAGCCGGCAATCGGCTCCTTAACTTCTTTGGGGTTGGGGTTCAGGGCTGGGGGCTTAGGATACACCTGACAATCCTGATCTGTCTTAATAGTTCTAAGTGGAACATGAGAGGATTCTGGCTACCATAGATACCTTATACCTCCTGTCCCAGAAAGTTTAATCTTGGAATGAACTCAGGGCAGGGGATTTGGGGTCCATGGTGTAGGGCTTGGGGTTCCCGGGTACCCATGTCTACCTAAGGGCTTTTTGCTTGCTAAGCACACCGTACTAACTTAAAACCCTGTGCCCTAGACTTACTGGTGGCTAGCAGGGAATGAAGGAGTATTATCCCTATATGTAATATAGTCCAAGCCGCAGGAAGTAAACCCCAAACTACGGAGCAGTCGAGACTGCTCTTGGGTTTGTGCATCTGATCCCCTTCTGCCAGAACTCTAAGAATTCTGGCGTTTAGAGTTTGGGTTCCAAGGTTTAGGGTATAGATGGCTTAAGGTCTATAGGGTCCAGCTGCTTGTGCAAGCAGCAACAAATGATGCTGCACTTTCCCTGATACCCCCGTTTAGTGGAGCTTTCCCACAGCTAGCTTCTTGGAGCTGCGTTATAAGCGCCATGCCCTGATGTCAACATCCTGCTGTAGCCATTTCCGCTGTAAACCCGGTTTCCATTTCATCTTCCATTTGCTTTTCCGTTGATTCTCCATTATTGGGGCCCATACCCCTATAACCCCCCTATAACCCCCATATAACCCCCCTATAACCCCCATATAACCCCCATATAACCCCAATATGTTGCTGAGATGCCTACGAGGGCTGCAAAGCCGAAGAGGCGGGAGGGGCGACGCATCGCGCAGGAATAGTGGTCTTCTGAGAAGGCTCAGGTGATGATAACCCTGAGACCTGTAGTACGTTACAACAACAAATTACAGCATGTGTTTTTGAGTGCGAAGGACTCAGGTTTTGCAGCTTGGAGGTCTGAGACTGCCATCTAGTTTGCAGCACGCAACTCGGAATGCCATTTTGACCTACGAACCACAATCCTTGAACTCCTGGGCCACGAGCTCTACACCATGGATGTGCGCTTGTCTTGATTTAGCTGGATGAATGGACCCTCATAGTAATTCCAGTTTACTTCCCTAGAGCTGCCACTAACCCAATCCCTTTTCCCACTTGAGCAGGGTAGGTAAACCGAAGCCACAAGCAACCTGCAACCAGCACTCGTGTCAGGCCAGGTGTTCCAACACCACAGAATGCTGTGCTCAGATCATCCAGCCGAACCCGTACTGCCTCAATCCTCCGGTCGGACCCTCGTGGGGCACCCGGATTCGGGGTGTGGTAGTGCTTCGTGCAGCTGGTATGCAAGAATACTACCAGTGTGCAAGATTTGCCTGATCATGGTCGCTTATCTTGCAGTGCTCAAAAAATAATATCAGGCGTGCTGCGTGGCTTCTAGAACAGAAAAAGCTGGTTTTACGGATGCCAACGCACAGCCCGCTGACGCCCGCACACGCCCGCACTGTAATTCATGTTCGAAAGTATGCCGGCAGCCTTTTTAATATCGACCCTTGACTGGCCAAGTCTCACAGTCCACGTTGGCTATGACTACCACCTTACGAGGGTGCGGATATTCCACGATTCGCTGACTGCGTTTTTTCTTCTTCTTGTTCCAAGCCAACCCTAAACTCTACACCCCGCAAGCCTCAACTCTCAACCGCAAAAGCCCCTCAAAACTTCACGCCCAAAGTCAGAAGACAATCATGGCAGCAAAGGGTTCAGCGTTTGGGTTTTGAAGCTATAATTCCAAGAATGCCAAGAATGCAAGCTTCAACAACGGAAGCCTAAAGCTCTCTTTTCCACAATTGGGTCTCACGAGGTCCTAGCCCCAATCCCAAGCACATGCAGTAACTCCCAGAGGTTGCTGATTAATTGTTTCATTATTGTTTCATGGGTGGTGCATGCGAGTGTGGTGGTGAAACGAGGTTCTAGGATGCATCATGTGAGCTATAGTCTAAACTTCTTCAACCGGGTGATATAGGGGATTGTTATAGTGGGGGAATAAGGCAACCTAGCATGTACTGCCTAGCACATCCCTAGTACAGTTCCTCGTCGTTTGTGGTCATTTCCCAACAACGTATCATGTCGCATGGGGTTTGAAGAGTTAAGAGGTGTCTGTGCGGCACACCCAGCCAGTTCTGCCTCTCGCGCCTGCGACATCCTTGAAGTTTGGGTTGAAATGGTAGTTTCCCAAAATAGGGGGACCCCAATATAGACCCCAAAATATTACAGTCCTTATTATTGGGACCCTCAAAATGGTACCCCTAATTTTGGCAAACCCCCAAATCGTGCTCCCGCGTGGACCCACCTCGCGCTTCGGCTGTTTCAATTCGCGCTCTCGTTTGGAGCATCCTCACATTTGCTTCGGAGTAGTTTTGTGGAGTTGTCTGGGAATGCTCTTGGAGTGGTCCCTGGCGCTTTTGGATACTTGTCTGTAGGATGCGTTGCTTCTTGTGTGGCCTGTGCTGGCAGAATGAACCGGTAGCTTTTTGTAGCTCATGCAAAGCGATACAATGAGAATTGACATCCCTAGCATTTCCGGTACAAGTGTTGTTCAGACTGCAACGAACCGCTCCTAAACCCTAAACCCCAAGCCCCATCCCAAGAACTCTTGAACAGAATCCATATGATGACATCTTAGCACCCATTGAATATCACCGTTCCCAGCATATCATGGAACCCCAACATATTTCAAGGTGCCTACATACCCCAGACTGATATCCTTGAATCACCCGTCGAAGACTCAATTCGTGCGTATGCCTTTCTAGGCCGCTGACTCTGTCGACTTCCTGCGACGCTGCGCAAGGAAACCCAGCGATGTGGCCATTTTCGCCATAAGGTTCAGAATTCCCGTTGCCTTTGGTCCCCCCTCAGTAGATAGACTATGGGGTATGGGGGGATCTTCTTATTATATACCCAAAGCCATATTCTATCTACTTAAGGGGGATTATATACCTGAACCAATAATAATAAGCCCCATACCGGCCCTAGGCCTTAAATCCTTATGCTCAACTTGTTTGTCGGTACGGTCTGAGGGGTTGGAGTTTGAGGGATGGGCTTGAGATGGCCTGGGGAGGGGCCCTGATGTTTATCCTTTAGCATTCATGTGGGGGTTCCCAAAATTAGGGGTTCCTTTTTTTGGGGGTCCCCATAATAAGGACTATAGTATATTGGGGTTTATATTGGGGTCCCTCTATTTTGGGAAACTACCACGTCTTGTTTCATGGCAAGGCATCGGAGGTGGGGAAAAAGTGAGCCTTTTCGTACTCGGTAGGTTTGTTTCCCGGGTGCTGACATGGTCCCTCTAAACCCTAAACTTTTTGCACAGATTCTTTTTGTACTAGGGCTATGTTGGGAGAAGGCAGAAAAATGGAAGCTACTATTTAGGGTTTAGGGTTCATGACCAGTCACTCTCTGGACAAATGGACGAAAGTGTCTATTGGCCCTTGCACGCATCTCTTTCCCATAATGCTGATGTATCCGTCCGTATTAGGGTGCGAAAGACTAAGAGGTTCGGTACACTCCCAGCGAAAATTCCTAGATCCCCCCTCTGAAGAATGTCCTAGGTCGAAGTGCCGCGAGAAGGACCTCCACAACAAGCTCGGCTTTTTTGAAGCAAAGCTGAAAGAGTGCGCGGCTCACCAAAGGGTTTTGGGTATAGGGAGTGAGGTGTTTCAGTGCCTACTAGTTACCAATGCTTACCTCCCAACCAACATGAAAGGACACTTGTCCTGCTGGGCCTTGTTTTTGGCTTCCGGGGTTGAGAGCTCAGGGTTCAAGACGCTCCTTGCATGGTCTTGGGGTCATAAGGATCTTGAATTAAGAGGTTCGTGCTGAGCGAAGAAATATGCCTTCGCTTAGAGCACTTCAAATCATACTCGGCGCAAGACATGAAAAAGAGTTTCACACTTGGGTCAGCTTTGTAAGTCAAGGTTAGACCAGCACTTTAACTAACACCATTTCACCCTAAACAGTTTCAGTGAAGATCGCAAACTTGAAGCCGTGAACCCATAAGCAAAGCCCTCCAGAACCTTTCAAGTGGAATCTGAAAGACATCTTCACAGGTGGACCCCGACTTGAGATGCAAAGGTTTTTGCAAAGGTGTTTAGCTTGCCAGACCCTAAACCCTAAACCCTGAAATGGGAGCACTGGGTCTCTGTGTTTGCCGCTAGTGACTGTGATCAAGCTTCCTAGGTTTAGATGTGAGATTCACTTTGCTATTTCTGAACATCACGTACTAAACTAAGAACTTGGCTTGTGGGAAGCCTTGTGTGGGTTTGCTTACTCGTGGTTAGTAGAGAATAAGGGAATATAGCCTCTATACCCCAAATATATTATACCCTTTTATTCCCTACTAACCTCCGGTAAGTTGTTTGGGATTGGGGTCGGGCAATTAGGGTTTAGGGCCTAAACCCGGAATAAACCCTAACCCTGGGAACCGCAAACAAGTCGTGGCCTCAGGTACAACGATGCTTATGCGCTGTGCGAGGGCTCGCGCACAGGCTTGTCATTGCAGGGGTTATGCAGGGTTAAGGGTTTAGGGGTTTAGGGCTTTATATGTAGGGGGTATATAGGGTTGGACAGGGATTTTGGTATTCGGAATCTCTGGGTGTACATATAGGGATTGTGTAGGGGATATGTGAGACGATGTTTGAAAGTTGCTAAGAATGCCGACCGGGCATTCCAAGCTGGCTTTGGCATGTTGGACACGCCATGCTAGGACATATAGCCCCCTTAAGTAGATAGAACATTGTGTATATCAGGATCTTATTATAACATACCCAAAGCCATATTCTATGTGCTTAAGGGGGGCCATAATTTACTAGTGGAGGACATTGACTCCATTATTCCAAAAGAGCTAGAGAAACGACCATGCTTCTGCGACTGTATGCATTGGGTCGATGCCGGGTAGAACCTAGGAACACTGAAGCTTACATAGCTTGTCTCAGCAGGTGTGTGAGATACTGACACTTTACATCCCAAGAAGAGTGTGCTCCGGTTCAGAGAGGGTGCCCAGCTGCCCTTCCGATCTACCAACACTACATCATAGCCCCATGTAGGGCTTGCAGAATTGGTGAAGGGGATTCTTGCTGCATCCTCATTTTGTATGGAGCATACATCGAAGGGTCTCTTGACAATTTGCAAGGTATCGCTTCTCTGGATGGAGCCAGGGGCTGTTGGAGAGCTTGACTAAAGACTTTGATAAATACGCGCAAGGTGTAGGGTTTGGGGTTTAGGGTTATACCACTGCAAGCAGTTATTTGAGGAAGGGTTTCGTGGGTATTCCCTAAGCGACAAACCGCTCACAGTCCCTCGAATCCCCGCTGATGTTTCAAGGCGCTGGAGGCTTCAATTGAAGCCTTGTAGCTTAATACCTATTGTTTAAATCAACCAATAGGCCTCCAATGATGTTTTTTTAACCCCTTACCCCCAAGCCCTAAACCCTAAACCTCCTGAACTTGACCCATAAAGCGTAAACCCGAAGGCTGCAACGAAACCTACGTCTGCTCCGAGAAGCGTTCCAAGTGGCAGGAGAACGTCCGAGTTTAGATGTGGTTCATGGGATATGAGCCATAGTCTAAGCTCCTGAAAAGGGGGTTATATCAGGGATTATATAGGTGACTACTCTAGGGGATATTCAGGGGGATACTAGGAGTTTAGACTGTAGCTCACTTGGGTAATAGAAAGCAAAATGGAAACGGTCGTAGATCTGTTTATATAGGGTCATATACTCGCAGGCTAGAATAGAGCTTGTGAAATCAAAACGAAACCGCTACTAGGGTTTTGGAGTTTTGTGTGCGGTTTCAGGTTTAGATTCAGGGCCTAGGGTTCAGGGTTGTTTTAGGAGGGTCTGGTGTTTAGGGTTGAGTTCTTGTTGGATGCCTTTTTAAAAGCCAGTGCCCGTGCTTTAGAGACATGGTCTTACAGCAAGCTTTCCCATGTTCCTAGCTTTCCATTACCTGAAGCAGGATTTGGGGCATTGAGGCTTGTTGAACCCTAAACCCTAAACCCTTAAGAGCTTTGGGGAATTTAGGAGAGGATGGTTGGGTTTAGGATGCGAGGGTTTTGATTGACGAGTTTTCGGGGATATGGGTCACAGATTTTTAGTGCCCCAAGCCCTAAACACTAAAAGCCAAGATGGAAGCGGGCTTAAGCATTGTATCACAGAGCATAGGGCAGATTAGTGGAATGTCAAGACCGTAGAGCATGCTGCCCAACTCAAAAATTGACCCCCAACATCCAAGAGGGTTGCCATAGAGACCAAGTTCTTGCAGGCAGACGTTGGCGCATAGGTTTGAGGTGCAAGGATGAACACTTGCACGTTCTCAGCTTTTCGTGTCATGCGCCCTTGTGACAAATTGCCGAACATTTCAATTTTATCCTTCGTTCTAACATCATCTTGCTTGCTGTTCTACAATCTGTGTGCAAGAAGCCAGCGGCAGCATGCGATGTGTTGTGCAGGAGAAGCATGCCCTCTGCAACATGAACCAGACGGCCTTCGAAGAGGCGGGGGCTACCCTGAAGGGGCCATACGCTTTCTACTTTGTCATGGTAGTTGTGGGTTTGGGGTGAATCGTCTATTCAGAAGGTGATTTGCGGCCACATGTTTTTTTTGCTGGGCATGGTTTCCTTCTCAAGATTCTGAAGCACTGCCGCCAGAATCCACCAGTCCAAATCTCAAAATGCCGGTCTTACAGCCGGCGAGTGAGAAAGTCAAAGTCTCGCGAAGCAAAGTGTTGCGCTTGCTGTGGAATTCAACAGCCTACACACCAAGCTGAAGCACGTTCAGGCGTACTGCAGCCTGGCATCAAGTGTCGAGGCGCGTTGGAGCACTCCATTCCTGCACAAAGCTCTCAGAATCAAGGAAGCAGACTAAGTTGTTTAGGGTTTAGGGTTTAGGACCTTTTGCAGACTTTGCCGACATCTAGATAAGATGCCTATGATTGTTCTTGCGCTTCTTAATTGATTTCGCCATTCGTGTTCTGAATAGTGGTTTGCTCTACCCGAAGCTCAAGGTGTGATTTCCCCAGGCTCCAAGTTGCCCCCAACAGAGCTATACATACTAGTATTATGACTATGGTGATTACTATTAGTATTTTGAATTATTATCATGGCAGTTAATACTGTTACTCTTTTCATTTTAGTAATATACAAGATACTAGACAGGGGCTCAGGATTTAGACATCATTGCAATTTGAAGCTAACAAATGTGCAGATGATCAAGAGGCAGTGTGTTTTGCCTACATGGCACGGTGATGGAGCAGGTTGCGTTTAAGGGGCTTGAGCTAAGCTACGGTTATGAGAAAACCTGTTATGTTCTGTATATGTCTATCATGATAACTTTATTTATGTGCGTTTCTTAGCAGCAACCCCTTAACAGGGAAAGGGGGAGGGGGAGAATAAGCTGATCCTGAGACTGTGGCATGCTTTGGGAATTAGCGCTTGCGGTTCAGTGTCAAGCATTTAAAGTCCAGAGTTTGGGGCTCGGATGGTAGGGTTGAGGCTTTAGTAAAGAGATTTCAGGATTCTGGGCCTAGGGTGTAGCGTGCAGTGTTTCTGGGCGCAACGCATTACAGATTCGATATGCAAGTGATGCATGCTGTCTGTCTGTAGATCCAATTTATCATTGTAGGAAGTTTTTGCCAGGATCTTGGACTTTTTGCTGAAAATCATTCCCGTAACCCCCGACAAGAAACACAAACGAGCTGTAGTCTAAACTCCTCAAGGGGGTTTATATAGGGAATTACATAGGGGACTGCTATAGGGGTTCTTAAGGCTATTAGGAGTTTAGACTATGGCTCATATTGTTTTCATCAAGGGCGGGAATTATAACTCCAATTCCCCATTGTGATAGTGATTAAGGTAAGGGGGAATGACCCTATGCCTCACACAATTCCATTGCAGTTTCGTCTTTCTATCCAAAGGGTCTCCAAGTACTTCCAGGGCTCGAAGATAGGCTCTGGCTATGACCTACGTAGTATATACTGGTATATTATAGTATATAATGGTATATTATCATATCTTATGGTATATAATGGTATATAATGGAGTATAATGGTATGTAATTAAATATTATGGTATATTCTGGTATATATTGGTATATTATAGTAGCTTGTGGTATATTATAGTATGCTGGCCCTTGCCCTTGATCTCAGCATGAGGCTAGGCCCCCACAAGGGCTTGACCATTCCTACCCCAAAACTGCGAGCCCCAAACCAGTCGGAAAATTGGACCCTGAAAAAACATCCGCTAAACCCTCAACCTGACTCCAAGCCTCCAAATCCTAAATAAAATCTTCTGACAAATCAGCCGTTTTTCGCCTTGCAGGCCAGCTGGGAAACGTACTCCGTCTGCCGCGGCCCCATTTTTTTTGGTCTAGGCTGTAGCCTGTGGCGTCCAGCTGTTTTGGGTTTAGCCCTAAACCCTAAACCCTAAACCCTAAGCCCGAAACCCTAACAGAGTTAGGGTTAAGGGTTTCAGGTTTTGACGTACAGGGCTGTAGTCTAGCTTGACAGAGAGGATGCCTAGGAGGTTGAAACTGTGGATGCTCTTTGGGATATAGGGGATATGTTTTAGGAGGACCCCCCAGCCTGTAATAGTGACTATAAGGGATAATAGGGATTATATTCGGGTCCTGTTATATCCCTATCCTGTGATATAGGTTTTCTCAGGAGAACTGGCTCATTGAGCTGGTCTGGACCAAACTTCTACAGCACCAAACCATAAACCAAAACCCATCATTTCTAAACCCAAACCCAAACCTAAGCCCTAAACCGGTGACCAAGAGCCTTAAACCCTAACATCCCTAACCCACGCCCCTAAACCTAGACCCTGATTGCATCCCAGCTTTTTTGTCAGTGTTGTATTAAAAGTCACTATGAGTTTCGCAGAATGATCTCCACAGACTCACAAACAAGGGCCAACATTACCCCTCCATAGTTTTTTGTGTACCCCAATGGTCCTCAAGCGCAATTTCTTGAACATTTCCATCTAGCTCCAGTTCCTGTGTGCCAAGCGATGCGCGACTAAAACCTTTTGGATCCTTCTAGTAGTGCAAGGAGTGATGGATACGAAAACAACAGTAGTTGCTGCATACTCCTTCATAGTAGTCCCTGTACCCAATTTTCTGTGATGGCGTGCTAACGAACGGTAAGGAATCCCAAGGGTTCAAAATTTTGGTTCAGTACAACTGTCACGCCCAGACAGTTTGGAGAACCTCAAAAATGTCACCGGGGCTACATGTAACCGAGCATATGTTTGCATGGTGCAACCTCCATGCAATCCTCGGCCCCTGTGCATATGTAGCTCTTGAGCCTGGAGCCCCGGCATCTCCTTCAGGTGTCCCTGGGTTTTAGGGTTTAGGGTTTAGGGTCCTCATACGAAAGTTTCATTGTGTGTATGGTAAATCTCAACGAGGACCCGCAGAATCCCTGTCAAAATCATTTTGGTGGTATATGCTGAGGAGCCTCGGGGGACCCATATCTTTCGAGAGTACAAAAAGGGTGTGTCTCGGATGGTCCTTTCAGAGTCCGGATAGGGACCCCTACAATCCTCAGATACTGGCTGTATATCCCTAAATTCCCTAGTAACCTCCGTTTTGGGAGGCCCGAAATCCTTCATCGGCACCAAGGTTACACACACAACAAGCAGGCGCTCATCGCCGAGGAGGACAAGCAGGATGTCTTGCTGGCGAACCGCCGCCAGGCACGACTGCAAACGACGTGGAGCTCATTTGGATGAGATTTCGCAGAGGCTGAAGTGATCTGCATATTACCTTGATTCAAGTTCCTCAAGCCCCCTCTGTAACCACATTTTCCATTTGGTTTTCCATGTTCTCGTCCATCATGTCAAGAGAAATTTGGTAGCCGGCCTGGGGTTATCTAAATGCACCTTGAACCTGAAATCTGACAGCCTAGTCTCTAGATTTCACACCCTAAGCCGTGTGACTTTTTGGGATGGTTTCCCGCAATATTCAAGGCATAGCTCCTGCGGATGTTACCAAGCATGAGATCACCTTACACTGTATGCCCCCAAATGTAACAATCCTCAAGATCCAGAAGAGAGACACGCTAAACCTCATTTTTATCATCATTATTATTACTACTGTTATGACGATTATTATTATGCTTGCTACTACTGTTATGATTAATATTGTCAGTACTATTATGCCAAGAATTAAAATTAGTATTACTATGTCTATTGTTACCATTATCACTATGATTGCTATCATTTACTTTCCTACTTTGGGAGCCATCCTGAAGAGGAGTGGCGCGGTCTTGAGAGGATCGAGTGCCTCCTGAGCTCCCTTGCCCGCACAGAGACAGCCGACATGAGGAATGTCGACCCTAAGTAATATATATATATAGATTTATAGGACTATAGTATAGTAAGGTCATGCAGGATGTTTAGTATCAACGGCCGGGTTCTGCTGTATAACACAACATGTGCACAGGGGCCTGAGTAAAAGAGAGGCTAGTGATTGCGAGACGTTCTCCACTTGGGAGCCATGCAGCTATGCTTCAGCATGAACTGCTATGCTTAAAGTTTAAGGGTGTAGCTTCGCGGAAGCTTCATCGGTACTTTGCTTCGGTACCGGCGGGTCAAGACTTTAAGCCCTCAACGGTGTAGGCACAGAGTAAGCACTGAAACCGAACCCTAAACACGAAGTCCTACAAGGCTTTGTGCAGTCCCTAGGGCCCTGGGGACCAATCGCTACAGCAAGCAACTATACCAAAATGTTTAGATTGGCATGCATGGGCCTGAATGCTCTGCATCGTATTCCGGACATTGTCCAAAATTGGCAATCATATCTCAACACTGGCTGAGATAGGCTCTCTTCTTTACAGCAGCGCCAGCTCACAGCAGCATCAAAATGTATTTGGCAGGCTTCAGATAGTCAACTAAACCTTCATGTCGCCAAGGCGCATTGAAGGATGCGGTTTCTTGGCTGCATAGGAATGTTTGTGTGCAGGGTGAGGGTGCAGGGTGGAGTGTGTCTCCTCACTCCCCCGTCTCCAATTTTTGTTGTTCGCATCCGCATGCATGTAGAGCCATCTTGTGCTGAAGTCCTGGAGGGAGTAGGTCAAGCTTGCTGACTGCAGGATTCTGGGTCCAGTTATATAGGGGATTCTGTAGGGGAGTATCATGGGGCTTATGAAAGGTCTCATTCTGAACGGGGATCCTTCGCGTTTAGACTACAGCTCATGTGCAAAACAATTGATACCTTGAAAACTATGATGAAAGGTCTCTAATCCTCACGTACTGGGGTCCGGCCCCTAAGCGTCGCTTTAGGGTTAAGGGTTTAGGATTCCGCGGCATCCCCAAAGCAATCTTCTCTTGGACCAAAAACGGCCAGCGCCACTCCCGGTTTGTCCTGCGCCTCAACCCTGCAAGCGTAACCCTGTAAAGGATATTAAAGGCCCACCCCAAGCGCACATGGAGATTATCTGGAGAACCTTCCAATTTCATCCAAGGACAAGGAAGCTTCTGTCTGAAGCCCGCTAAACCCCAAACTGTAGCTTCCATTCTGATTCTCTTTTCCCTCAAACCGTAATCCCCAAACCCTAAATCCTAAACTCGAAGCCCTAAACCTCCTTCGTTGCCCCAAGTCCAAGGACAAGGAGGCTGCTCTGGAAGCGTGCATGAAGGCGGACCACCGCGCGAAGGCGAACACCACACTGGCTCTTTCGTTCCTCAGATCCAACATGGGTGCTTTCACAGGTGGGGTGGATTTAGAGTTTAGGGCTTAGGGTTTAGGGCTTAGGGTTTAGGGTTTAGGGTTTAGGGTTTAGGGTTTAGGGTTTAGAGTTTAGAGCTTAGGGCTTAGGGTTTAGGGTTTAGGGGTGTATATGGGAAGTATGAGGGGATTCTCAGATCCCCTGAAGGACTACAAAGGGACTGCCTGAGAGACTCCCACTTCACTTTGGTGCTTCACATGTGGTGATAGCATGCTGGGTTGCTGCTAAGGGCTTTAAAACACAGTAAGTTACCATGATATGGGCATATGCTGAATAATAGGGTTTCCTTAGCTTAATTTTAGTCCATAACAGCAACCCAATATTGGGCGATGTCAGAAATTTGGAAGCCTCAGGCTGGCTTTGGTCCGGGGGGGTACCATAAGGTCAAGGCTGTGCCCCAAGTGGACACTGATCCAGCTGTCCCGCGGCCATTGATTAAACCGCCCTTTTCGCTGAGCTGGGTGTTCCCCCTCCCCAGTTTGGTGCGTCAGTGAGGCAGTGCAGGAGAAGAGCTTCAGGTACTGTGAAGTGAGCTGTCGTGCCAAATGACCAGTTCCAACCCAAGCTGGCCTCTGAATACTTCATCATGCTGGCTTGGCGGGGGGGCCTCGCAGAGGACCGGGTGGCGCAGTCTTGTGGCGTAGATCGAGGGGCTCAGCGTGCTGACCTCTTGCCGAAGCCTTGATGACTTTTGCGGAAAGGCTGAGATGGCGGCAGGAACCGCGTTGTTAGAGCCGACCCGCTCAGCAATTCACCCACTCATTCGCCTGCTTACTGGAAGCTATAGGGGCTCCAGAGAGATTTCTGGGATACGTGAGAGCTTCAGCTGGCTTTACCGGGTCCGCAGGGCATGCTAATAGGATCAAAGATTGGCTGAGCTTTGTTGTGGGTCTCTATCTTGTTCATGTTTATGAGGTTTCGTGATTAGACGAGGCGAGAAAAGTTTTGGGATGAAGCCATAAGGTCCTTTTTTTCAGGTGATGTGGGTTTTGGATGTGTGTGGGAGGTTTTAATATCGAAGTCCAAGCCCTCAGAATTGAAACCCCAAAGCCTAAACCCTAAACGAGCTGTAAAGTATCAGGGTCCCAGAGGGTGTGCATAGAATATCCTAAGCCCTGAACCCTATGGCCCTTGAATATAATTCCCGTCTGGAGTGACTACATATCCTAAACCTAACCCCACCTAACCCCAATACCCAGAGGGCTTAGATAGGAGCTGTGCCATGGGGATTGTGTCAGAGTTCTTGAAACCCTAAACCCTAAACCCTAAACCTTAACCGTGTGGCGTCTCGGATTTTGCGAGAGCAGCTCATACCTCGTCAATTTTTTTTTAAATCTCTGGTTCCATGTAAGGCAAGATTTGGCCCTTAGCACCAAGCAAAAACATAAAATCCGAGCACGAAGTGCCTGACACCAAAATCGGCACCCGAAACCCCGAACACAAAATCCTGAACTTTGAGACCTGAATCCGGAACCGTGAATCCGAAAGCCTCAGCCCTAAACTGCAAGTGTCAAACTGAAGTCCAACGCGCGAAACCAATTTTTTGTCAAACACCCCAAGATAGTGAGGACTTGCCGTACTGGAAGTTCTACAGTATACCCAAGCTGTCCCTGCTCCTGCGAAGACCATAAATCCTCAACGCCATGCCCTAAACTTTAGCCCTAAACCCTAAACACAACTGGGTGGCTGTTAAGGGACGTAAATTAAGTTACTATATTGGGGAAAGCGTATTATTTACTACATATACCCATTATGGTAAGTTAATTTAAGTTCCTTAACAGCAACCCAGACAAGGTTCCCATCCAGGGAGGGCAATGTCACTGCCATTGAGACTTGTGGTGAGAAGCTCGAGTCCCCGGGAACTGAGCCACTTGCCCGTTTTAGGTTTCAGGGTTCAGGTTTAAGGGTCTAGGGCTTAGGGGGTGCCAGGTGAAATTGCGGAAGATTTCTGTGATATGTACGTAGTAGATTAGCTCCGCTGTGGCCTGTGCTGGAAGAAGAAGAATGAGACCTCGTTTTGCGTATGGAACCCCATATAAGGCTGTTAGCTGAGCTCTATGATGGATGTTTCCGCGCCTAGGATTGTAGACATCCAGGTTGATAGGATGATTACAATTGGCTGTATCAGGAGTTCCTCTCGAGCCTAAACCCAAAAATCTTAGCCCTAAACCCAAAACCCTGAA